>JAUJYS010000188.1:0-28280 GCA_033995665.1 Melogona broelemanni | reverse complement strand
GATGATGCTGATGGTGCGAACTGATGTTCCTGTTGCCGCCGTCACCCCCTGAGCCGCCACCACCGCTGGGCTTGCTGTGGTAGTCGTGTCGTCCGGAGCTGTTACCGGGCGAGGAGTTGCTGGGGTGGTTTTTTCGGGGTGGCTTGGCGGGCGCGGAATTTTTACCGTTGAATCCGTTGGTCATGTTGATGTCACTGAAATTGCGGTTGTAGCAAGGTGATTTTGAACTTTTTTTCCCCTCATTGAACAACCCCACGTGACGGGGAAGAAAGCAAAAAATCCGAAGGTGATGGCGAATCATGCATGAGGTGCCAATCAGTGTTGGGTAGGAACAGAACGGAAATCATAGGAATTGGGTTTTTTTTTAGGAACTTAGCATAGGTTTCTATAAATTTTTAAGGAACTGAAATGAGAATTTGTTCCATTTTCTGTTCTTTTCCTTTTCTGTGTAAAGGATTATTTTTGCTTTTCTTTTGCCTTCAATTTTCCTTTATTTTTTTAAGAGAACATTAGATATGTTTCCGCAAATTTCCACGTGGTCCCCGTATGTCGAAAAAAAAACATGGTAAAAAAATATTTTTATTCGAAGGAACGGTAAAGGATTTGAAAACTTCCTTTTGAAAAGGAACTAGAAACGCCCAAGTTCCATTTATTTCTGTAGTAGCTAGAGCGTAGGAGCTTTTTTCATCGGAGGAACGGGAACTGGAAGCGGTTCCAGTCCCATTTCAAAATAAACGAACCCAACACAGTGACCATATGACTACTGAATGATTCAAAAGGTTATTTTTATATCATACTATTAGAGGGGCTATTCTCCTTATGCCATACCTTCGTATTACAATTTCAATTTCTCCATTTGACTGCGCAACAATTTTTTGAACTTCCTCATAAGTTTTTTCGGTCAATGATATTCCGTTCCATTCCAAAACTTGATCTCCTAAAATAATACAACAAAATACTATGTGGTAGATATTGTATTCTGCGAAACGTGGTTAAATATCAACGTGACCTATGTATATTAGTGATTACGTGAAGGGTTATTATTTTGAACTGCAATCATTTATAATGGTTGCAATGGATAAAACGTGCTCACTATCACACGAAATTCAACTGGAATGTTATAATTAATTTAATATTATTTGTTTTTGAATATTTTTGAGATTCAAATCTTATTTGTTTTACAAAAGGTCAATAAAATGTTAGAGTTAATATGTCTTTGATAGTTTTAATTGATACTTTTATTTCTATCACGCAATATAGCAAAGATCAATTACCTTCTTTTACTTCACTTAGCGTATCAACAACACCACCAGGATAAATCTTTGCAACATAAGCCCCAATCAGTCCATTGTTTCCTGGAATTGCTTTTCCTCCTACTATTCGCATACCTAATCCATTGCCTGGTAAACAAGAAAAAAATGAGTTGTAAAATTCGACAAATCTATGAGAGGCTAAGAGGCTACAAATTTTAATTGCGAAACCCATTTAATACAAGTTAATGGCGTTCGGATACAAGTCAATGGCGTTTTATTATTTATTTTATTTTTCAGGAGTGACCGCGGAGCACAGTTTGGGAAACGAAGGAGATTAAAATGAAGGAGTCAAATTTGACACAATTTTATGTTTTTCAGTAAAAAAAATAATAGGCAAGCGCAATTATTCTGTGCGGAGTTTGAGCTCCAACTCAACACAAGACCAATATTTATAATTTGAATAATATAATTTCAAGTCCACTACCTTCCACAACAATACTACCGATTAATACTTTGCAATTCGCCGACCTTTTTCTTCAACGTTAACAGAATAGATTTTTTTTAAAGAGTTAGAAAAAAAATAACATCTTGAAACTGATATAGCAGACCTCTATTGCTTACCGCTGATGGAACGATCTTTGGGATCACGTGTTAAAAGAATTCTTTTGACCGGGAAGTTGTATTGTGGAAAGCCCTGGCTGGAAGTGCCGGATTCCTAAAACGACAAACACAAACACATCTGAAAACAACAAATGCTTGAATTGAAGTTAATTAAATGTGTCAGTTTTGGCATAAGTTGCCGAAAGACATGCCACAAAACGCTTCATTTGAAATACTTGTAATTTCTTTACTTTAAGACGGCCACAGACATATATTTGTACGAACAAATGAAACATCACACACAAACACATTTCTAACACCATTATGAAAACGCAGAGCTAAATATATCACACTTTGAGATCTAGTGCACATTACAAGTTTAATATCAACTACAGATACGCAAATTTCCCCCGAAAATGCGACGCAAAAGCGTGTCTTGAAAACGTGTCTCATTCATTGTCCATGTGTCTTAAACATAACGCTTAAGGTGAAGTACTCGTCATTCGCTTAAATAATATTGAAGCAATATTTTAACTTAACTCGTTTGGTTGATTCGTTGGAAATCGAATCAAATCAATAATCAGTTGAACGTTACGCTCGGAAAATATTTCTTTTTTCGCCAAGAACTTGTTTCAACTTGTTTGGAAAGAAATATCAGCCATCTTGTAAAGCAATGATAGCCATCTTGCATCTTGTAAAGCAATGACAGCCATCTTGATAAGCAATGACGGCCTTCTTGATGCAATGGCGGCCATTTTGTAATTAAAAAGTTAGTAAGCACCCACACGTTGTTTAAGTAAATTCACGGACAAAACAAACTACACACAAAAAAAACACACAGGAAGACGACTAGACAATTAGTTTGAGACAAAGACAGTTAAGACATAGAAAAGAGCTTACGTTCTTACATGCACTGTCCTGGACGAGGAAGACGTGGCGCCAGGAGCCGATGACTGCTGCAGGGAAGGATAGCGGACCTGCTCCACTCTCGTGTTGGAATCGGAATAACGGGGGTCGTGGGAGCCCGCAGCGCCGCCTGTCGCCGAGTGGTGATCTAGTCCTCCCTGTCGACTATCGTATTCGCTTCGGGATCTGTACAGTTGGGATCCTGCAAATTTGAACACATTATGAATTTTTACTGCAAGTGGACATCAAAACATCCATTTCTTATACATCGTAAAGGTGGCTTTATATATTTAAAGTGATTGGTGGATTTTGTTAACGCTGATATAGAAATTATCAAAAATTTATATTAAATCTTTTTGTTAAAAAATTAAATGGTAATTTAAAATTATTGTCTGTAGCGACCGTATAGAATGGCTAAAAATTAAACGAATAAAGAGGAACATGGTGTGGAACAACACCTTAAAAAAAACATTTCAGGGAATGTAGATTCGCGGACGAAGACCAAAAGCTTTGAACAGATTAATATCCTTAGAAATTTCTGTTTCGTGCTGCAAAATTGTTCCACTGACAACACACTTTGGAAAACTGTTCTCGCAGAAACTTTAAGGTTGTGGCAAAAGGATCCCTTTAAACAAAAAAGGAACCAGTTCCCGTTCCAGTTTCTCAAAAATTAAAAGGAACCTAGGCGTTTCTAAATTCTTCAAAAAAGGAACCAGTTCCTATGAATGGATACTGCCATTCACTGCCATGCATACATTTTTCATTAACTTTTACTTACTGGCAGGTGTTGCTATTGGATCCATGTACGACGAGCCGCCCAGGTGCTCCAACAGCTTCCTGGATCGCGAGGGCATGTCCGGCAACAGCGGCATCGCCGGCGTGAAGTCGGTCGGCGTGTCGATATCGGTGGTGAGCGGCGAGCAGCAGTCCCCGTAACCGTCGTACAGGTACGAGGGCTGCTGCTGTCGCGCGTACTCGTACCCGCCGGCGAACGTCGACGCGATGCGGTCGATGCTCTCATCCTCAGCCGACAGACTGTATCTCAACGGCGGCCGCGCTCGCGTCCCGGTCATAGTGGTCCGCGCATACGGCCCTCCTCCCCCTTCGTACGTGTTCTCGCCGGCGCTATAGCGCACCCTGCTCGAGCTGCTCATCTCGTTCCCGCGATGATGCGCCCTCCCGCCGAAGATATCGCCGTACACCTCGTAGGCCGGTTTCCCGTAGTTGTCGTACTGCAGGATCTCGTCGATGGACTTGAGGACGCTTCCCGCTTCCCGGAACTCAGCCTGCGAGCTGATGGACGGCATGCTTCGACTCTGATCGAGAGGACGACCGGGACCGTGAGACATCATGTGCTGTTGCATAGGTTGTTGGTGTTGCCCCACCACGCGGTGCTCGACCTTGCCGATATCGTAACAGGAACCGTAGCCCGACATGACATTGGCCTGATGCTGTCTCTGCTGGTTCAGATGGTGCAACTGCTGCTGGAGGTGGTGCTGCTGCTGTTGTTGCTGCTGGAGAGAGGTCCCGTGGCCAGCGTGGCCCACTGAGGAGGCGGCCGCGGCCGTGGCCTGCAGTTTGGCGGCCGCCTGTTCCCTGGCATGGGCTAGTCGAAGCAGCTCGTGATGCAGACGGGTGTTCTCCTCAATTTGTCGTCTTCGACGCGCAATCTCCGCCTTAATCTTTTGTTTCTTCTCTTCACGGGTCAGCTGATCGTCCTCGTCTTCGCTGACGTAGGGTGAGGGATGCCAAGAGCGCGGCTTCCTCGAACGGCGCTCCACTCCCGTGTTGCCACCGTAGAGACCCGATTCGCTGTACGTATTGTAGGTCCCGCCGGGTGACTCACCATGGTTGGGAATGTAGTAGTGACGACCGTGGCGGCCTTCCGACCAGTACAGGCCCTCCTGGCTACAACTGCGGCCCAGTAACTGGTCCATGTCATCCAGACGACCTTCGCTCGACCTACGCGATAGGTACCAATCGCTACTGCTGCCGGCCGTTCGTCTTAAGAAGGAAACACCGCCGGCGCCGCCGCCAATCACGGTGTCGCGGAGTTCGAGACTGGAGCCGCGGTTGTTGTAAGCGTTGTCACGGTCCGAGGTCTGCGGGTAGTCGTAGAAAGTTCCGAGAGCAGTGGAGGGTCTTGGCGCCATGCCGGAGGTACCGTAGTTGAAACCGCCCAGCAGGCCTTCTGCTCGAAGGGCGTCGTCGATGGATTCGTACTCGAAGGATTTGTAGGGGGTGCGGAGGGTCATCTCCGTTTCGAAGTCCTTGTCTTCCTTGATGGGGGAGAAGGCGGGGATTTTGGAGTCGGAGAGCTGGCGGCGGTGGCGGCCTTTGTTGCGGACGGGCTGGGTGGTGAGGCGGGTGGAGGCTAGCTTGTTGCGGGTGGCCAGCAGCGCTTGGCCGGATAGGGGTGCGCCCGGCTTGCGGGTTGGGGTGGGCAAGCTGGTGGGAGGATGGATGTGGCAAGAAGATTTTGACAAAAGGACATTGTTATTTATGTTAATGTTGATGTGATGCTGAAAAATGTTTCATTCATTTTTCATTAATAATATTATTAAAAAAGTTGCATATTTTAAAAAAATCTTGACTTTTTTTTTAATTTCTCGGGACATTTTTCGTGCAGGATTAAAACTATTTATTTTTCAATATTTAATAGCCAACAAAAAGAATTTACTCTCGTTATAACTGTCATGGATTTCAATGTTTTGAAAAAATTTCGCTAAAATTCATTATAAATCAGGTGCATGACAACTTACCTTTGCAAAAGGTCTTTGGGCAACAGTCCAGCATTGATAAAATCTTGCCTGAAGTTATTCTCCTTTTGTTCCTGTGCGCGGCGACGCTCCTCGGTGACATTTTTGAGTTCATCCTGTAAACAAAAAATTAATAATTTCATAATTGAGTCACAATTATTTTATCACAATTAAAAATTGTGCCATAAATCAATTACTCGGTCACAATTAACAATTATTATTATACAATCAATAATTCAAAATACAATCAATAATTCAAAATACAATCAATAATTCAAAATACAATCAATAATTATTATGATATAATTAATAATTATTATAATATAATTAATAATTATTATGATACAATTAATAATTATTATGATACAATTAATAATTGTAATAAGTCAATTATTCTGTCATAATTAGTCAGTCGAGGAACAATTATTCTGCGCGCTCTCCGAATTAAACGATTTGAAAAATCAGAGGATCGACACATACCCGAAGCTGCTGCTTGAGACTTCGCAAGTAGACTGGCAGTTGCATCGAGTAGCGATCGATATCGGCCATCGTTGACTGACCTGATTTGGCCATAGAATGTCCATGCATACCGGAAACAGATGATGAGAAATATTGTTTGGATGGCAAGTTGTGAAGTGAGGCGGAGGAGGAGGAACCCAGTAAATTGGATACAGAAACAGATTTTAACGCTCTGAATTGAGAGCCACGGCCGCCACGGCTGTCGCCACCACCCGCGGTGATGCCAATCAAATTGCTCTCACTTGCACTGCTGGTGGGCCGCAACACATCCGAGTAGAGGGAGGCGTTGCCACCGGACTTGGATCCCAGACCGGTGGCACTGTCGAGCGACGACTGACGAACGTGAAAACCCAACCTGTGAAAGTGAACCAACACATTGATGATGACTTCAAGGAAATTTGAATTTTTTTAAGTGATTGTTTTTTCTGTAACCGACAGATTAAAAGTGTCGGACTGTCAGACATTTTTTTAATGATTTGATTTATTTTTATCAGTATTTTTCATTTGATAATTGTTTCCGTCGCTGTTTGTATTTAGTGTCACACTTGTTACACTGTTACATTATGACCTGAAAGCATCTCTACTGCAATTCGACAGAAATTCCACCGAATAGGATGATTTGAATTTAGCGCAATTCTTGCTCAAATAATAATTTTTTAAAAGCGCTGCTGCAGATGCACATTCACAGTGGCAGAAAATAAAATATAATGATAAAAACTGGAAAAAAAAAAGTTTTCCACATTTGAGCAAAATTGAAGAATACTAATCAGTCATCAGAAGTCTTTAGAAATATATCTAGTATTTTTTTGTTTAGTATTTATAGATGTAATACAGAATATGATCATTTATTACCTTGCACGCTCATGTGCTGTTGCATTACGTGCAGTGCGGTCTTTCGTTTTTCTGCTGGGCAATGGCGAAGGATCTTGGTCAGCAGGCAAAGGCGGAAGCTTTCGTCTGACTTTACCCGATTTTACACTATCTGCTTCACTTTGAGTGTCAGAGTCGCCACCCTGTAAATCAACAAAAAATTGTTTTGCATAATTTAAAACGAAATTTTGAAAATAGAAGTCCATCATAATAATGCCAACTACTCCTTCATTAAATTCTTCCGATCTGTCCATTGGTACTACACGCCTGTCTCGAAAAGCGCAATTTTAGTTAATCATCGAAATGAGCAGTCATAGTGCTGTCAATGGAAAAGTGGGCGTTATTTGTAGATGTATTGAATTATACCAACTCTTTGACTAGGTGTTCCTGGAGTTTGTGGACCACTTCCTGGCGTTCCTGATGCCCCCAGTACTGATGGTGACGACGGTCTGGGAGGAGATGGTGCTCTCATTTCCATAGCTGACACGGCGCGACGAATATGGTCGTCAGCAAATCCTCCCGTTCCTTGCATTTTGTTGTCGACTCCTTGAGATTGTAACCTATATGGAGAAAGATAATTTGTAGATAAGTGCGAATGATACTATTTAGTCTTTAAAAAAAATTTGAATTTCGATAAATAGTATTATAAATCATATCTGTAAAATTAATAAAATATTATTGTATACAATAATACAATAATAATAAAATATTAAAAACTTTATAATAATAAAAAGTAATATTGTGGACCGTGTGCCTGAGCTATGCGAGATAGAAATTTAAACAGTATTGTCATATTGTCATATACAACAGCCATATTTTTAATTTTAACTAAATTTCACATGTATGTTTAAAATGAGATGACATGGCGAAAAAATGTGTTCTCCTTTGATCAGTCTATGATTTAAACCTTTCAAAATGCATGCAAATTTTTCTTTCAAATTATATATCAGATACATGTTGTTGTCACGCTTAAAATAATTACCTATTACTGGCCATGCCGGGCGATTCCAGTACTTGATTATAGAGCATCTGTTGACTGCCGTCTCCAGTTTGTTGCGGACTCGCGGCTGCAGCTGCCGCTTTTACATGAGCATGGGAAAAAGCAGTTACACTGGTTGGCGTACCATCTACAGTGGTTGGCAAGGGCAAACCTCGAGGTGCTGGCGATGGCTTAGAGATCGCCCCATTGCTCATGAGCACTGTTCCAGTAACTTCAATTCGTCCAACTTGAGACGGGCCACCCTGCCACTGCGTGACACCGCCGCTACCACTCGGGGGCAGCATGTAGTTGGTGCTAGGACCCCCTTGCTCCATCATGCCAGGGCCTGTGGTACGCGGTCGTGCTTTGGGTGATCCAATTAGTTGGTTCCCTTGCTTCATCATCTGCTGACCCTGTTGTGGGTATTGCTGCCTACCGGCAAAATTCTGCATTTGTTGCTGTTGTTGTTGTTGATGATATGTATCACCAGAAGGTGTGGCAGTGTCAGATGGATGTGGTAAGCGACGATGCAATGCAGCTTTCTGTGCCTCGATTTGCTGAATCTGTTGTGGTGTCAGATTTTGATGTTGCATGTGCTGCTGCATAGGCATCATCTGCTGTTGGTGAAATTGCTGTTGTTGGAAATGAAGCTGGTTTTGTGCATCTTGTTGATTAAGCATATGTTGCTGAGACATTAGGTCGGGACCTGCAATCATTTGGTTTGGGTTTTGGAGCTGCTGCTGCTGATTGTAGAACTGATTTTGTTGGAACTGGTTTTGCTGCTGTATATGTGCTGCTGACTGTTGAAGATGTTGTTGAAGCTGATTTTGCTGGAGAGGCTGCTGCTGCTGTTGTTGGAATTGTGTCTGTTGAATGTTATTGATATGTTGCTGTTGTGCTGCCATTTGTTGTGCTGCCATTTGTTGTGCTGCCATTTGTTGTGTTGCCAATTGTTGATTTGGCTGTGCTGAAATTTGCTGCTGTGCTGACAGCTGTTGATGTGCGGGCATTTGCTGTCGATGCTGCTGCTGATGCTGGTGAGAAAGCTGTTGCTGCTGAGCTGTCAGCTGCTGCTGTTGTTGTGTTGGCAAAGGTTGTTGGTGCTGCTGCACAAAATTCGGATTTGGCATTTGATATTGTTGTTGGTGCATCATCTGTTGCGACGCATCAGTTGGCTGCATCTGGTGGCCAGGTGCTTTCTCATCTTGAGGAGATGGCCTTGGGGAGCTTCCAGACAACCCCAGTGCTTTGCTAAAATCAGCCAGCATGCCACTGATGGTACCAGTAGTTGATCGCTGAGCTGCTGCAGCTGCCTGTTGCTGATGTAACGTTGAGTGACCTCCTGGGCCATAAGGAAGGTTGCCACTTCCCCCAGGGCCCCCGCCAAACTGCAGTGATCCAGCAGAACTGACATTGACGCCTCCTTGGCCCATCATCATTCTCATCTGCTCTTGTTGATTCTCTTCTTGAAATTTGGACATAAGTTCTTGTTCAGCCGCTTCTAGAGAAGGCGAGACATCTAAGATTGGAGACAGGTCGGTGAGGGGGGACCAATCCTGAGGGTCTGGTTTAGATTTTTGTTTCTTTTGAGTTTGTAAATCAATAGATTTAGGTTTACTTTTATTAGACACAGGTAAAGTTGACGTTGAAGTCATTCCTGCAGGTGACATCCCCGCTACCCCTTTAGATTGCTGATGTAAATTAGACATTTGTGGGTTTTGTCCCATTTCTATGTTTCCTGGTGCCATCATTGGCTGCTGCTGTTGATGATGCTGTTGTTGCTGCTGTAGTTGCTGCTGCTGCTGCTGTTGCTGTTGTTGATATTGCTGCTGGTTCTGTTGCATATGTTGTTGTTGCTGAACAATGTTGCCAGAGACTGCCACCTGAGACTGTAACAATACAATTGCCACATAAATGCAATTCAACATATTTTGTATGTAGCATATCATTTGACTTTTTATTATTTACCACCCGAGTGCGATTACTTTACATTCCTTTCAACACCAATGGACTAAGGACACAATTTCTTAATAAATAACCACACCAATCTAGAAAGTGCATGTTTAGAAACATCTAACATTGATGCAAATGCTGTACCGGTAAGCAACTTATAACTATGTATCTAATCGTGTACTGGTGCTCAATTTGTGTCGTATTTTCGTTGCATTTACAACAATACTGAAAAGGCGCTATAAAGCGATGATTGATAATGTAATTGATAAGCTATCAAGGTGCAATACATTTGTTAGGCGTAGTTAAAATGTGAACATCTGCTTTAGGCTGCGCATCTAAAAGCAAGTTTGGACAATTTTTTTTCCAATTGTTTGTGTAATTTTTTGTAATATGTTTGTGATACATGTATTTTATTGTAAAAATGTAATGTTTTAAAAGTAATATAAATTGGAAGTTGTGTATTTTTAATGTATGAAATGCAAGCAGAAACGTTGTCGGAAATTATGTGCAGAAACATTTTCAAAAGAAGAAATGGGAATGTATTATGTATAAGCAGAAATGGGAATGGATTATGTAAATGGGAATGAGTGTGACTTGTTTCTTGTTCTTCCACCATAAGCGTCACTTGTCCGTGAAAGAACCTACCCGGCCCTATTAAATCTAAACACAAAAATCGATCGAATAACAAGTTCATTGTAGATGTCTATTAAATCATCATGTGCTGTGAGTGTCGCCGCTATTTTGAATTTTTCTGTGGGATTCGAGGACACAGACATCACAAACAGGCCATCGACAAAGAAGACGTTTTTCCAATCATTTACCTGCTTTAGTTGTTGAGACTGTTGCTGCTGGGATTGTTGCAAAATCATTGAGTTGGTTGAGGAATTGGAATTGGATGTTGATGTTGAGTTAGTCATGTTCGGCACGGTCATGCCGGCCCTGCTAGCCCTCAAGTCGGAGAAAGAATTGGATTCTGACATTCCGCGACTAGCACTGACTGTGCCATCAGCACCGCCGTTACTGTTGCTGGCTGTGCCATCTGTTTTACTGGTGGCAATGGTTATTCTTTGATTGGGGGAGCAAGCACTTGCCTCAACCTTTACCTGCCCAGCTGCAATTATGGAATACAGATGCGCTTTTAATGTGTGTCATTTGGCTGCTGATTAGTGAGTGAGTGCTGTTGTGCATGTGCTTGTGTGACATTTGCAGCAGGTATAAGTATTATGGTCAACATAGTTTCTTTGCCAGTGGCTCAGCAGAGAGTGTGCCAATCAAATTGGAATTGTAAAATATATTCATCAATTTAAAGTGTTAGTGATTTTTTTAGAACAATATATTAAATTGTTGATAATTAATAAGATTGTAGATTAATGAAAAAATTGTCAATATTTACCATTGGCCCGTAAAAGCGGGCGCAAAAATATATGTTATAGTGTCGCATTTCATTTCACATCAAACATTTCCGCGTCAATGAATATCTTATTTTCACATTTCCCGCGCAAAAATGGTACTGCAAAAATTCTCACAATCTGATAATCTAAAGGTTATTCCATCTGAATGCTACAGTCGACCGCACAAGTATCATTCTTTTGCTTTTCACGGAAAATCATGCTGTGACTTCAATTGCAAAAAACAATCGACGTTACGAGCACTTTCGTGACACTCTGTATAAGCTTATAGCGAACCCTATGAAAAGCTCATCTCGACGTGGCTTCGTGTAAGGCACGCCTGCTCTACAATTTAACAACAATTAGGGTGACGAGGGAATATATTTTTGCTAATGTGAGAGCACTCGCTAATAAATTTATAATTTAACTTTTCAGGGACGCAGGTAAAATAAAATCGATAATTTTACGTTCTTTACAGTTTAGACTCGGTGCAATAACCTTCATAAGACCCAATAATCGCTTAGTAGCGCATTGGTCAAAAAATAATACACTGGACAAGACCTGAAAAGATGAACTTGCTTTGGTCATGTTTGTGCAAAATTTCAAATCATTCAGTAAATATTCCTCATTTCATAACCAAAAATATATTGCGCCCGCTTTTTTAGGACCACCCGGTTTATACTGTATATTTTTTAATGCCTCCGTCATTTAAAATAGATTGTCGGAATTTGGATAAAAAATTTAAAGAAAATAAATTTTCTGGAAATATGTCGCAATGGTTCGTGTTAAACCATCACGAAACTCATGACATTTGTTACGTTCAAGTGGGTGTAAGCGATTAGTGACAATTGATCAAAAATTATTCGAATGCGATGACTCTTTTATCATTTTGTTACCAATCTTATGATATGTGTTTTAACGAACCACTCTTTCCGTTCAAAAAGCTCGTGGAAAAGAAACAAATGTTATGGTAAGTGTGTTTATGTTGTAACTGATCTACCGTGTACATTAATGTTATGACAGTCACCTTTGTTGTCTGATGTGTCGACTGGTGACCGCTCAGCGGAAGTGGAATTTGAAGATGAAAAGGTCTGTACGGAATTCGAACAAAGATGTAGCAAAAAGGAATTCGCAGAAACGACAGTTATTTCTCAGTTCAACATTCTGTTTAACACCAGCACTTTTGCAAACTCGATATTTTTATACATGGCTAACTGGTGCTGTTATAGTTAGTTTAAAGAAACAAGCAATTAGACAAGAGACTGCAACTTACCGGGCCTCTGGCGTTGGATCCGAGCACTTCCTCCAGTGACTTTTGCTGGCGTACCACTCCAAATGGTCTTGTTTGGTCACCGCCAGAACCATTGGCAGTGCCTATTGCAATTATCGATAAAATATAATTATAATTTGCGGCTAAAAATAGCTGTACTATTGACAAAAAAGAAACTTGAGAAATCAACATTATAAGAGTGCGGATTAATCATAAACACTTTCGTATCGTTCACATCAGAAAACAGGCATACAAATGAACCTTCTTGGATGCTACTTAAAATAACGACATTCATATGAATTGTTGCGGGCTTCACAAAAATACAATCCAATTTGATATTTTCATATTGTTTGTTTTTTTGGTATGACGTTTGACTGCATTTTGAACCATGCCAATTTCGAACGCCCTTCAACCGAATTTGGCGTAAAGTTATTTATCAAGTCAGTGGTATAAACATTCTTAGTGGCGTAAAGAAAATCGATACAGAAACGGTAAACGGAAAATCGATGTAAACTGGAAATAAAATTGTATAACTAGTAAATCAAAATGCTTGCTACGCATGCGTTGTTCATTGTTGCAACGCCAATGTTTGAAACGAGCATTATCGTGCAAAAATGTATTGTAAATGTCACAGTAGCCATGTCACTCCATGGCACCACTTTGTGACACTACCACCTAGGTGACTACATTTTGAAAACTGCAATTTTAGCAATGATTTCCAGGATGTGTCGAAGTTACCTTTAAGAGCTTCAATGTCTTTGTGTGTCTCAGTGCTACTTATGAATTATTAAATTTGCGTTTCCGCATTAATTAACATTTTATGTACGATTATTAATCTTCCACAGCATTTATCCATTTCCCGCGAAAGAAATTATGAAGAAAAATGTTTTTGCTAATGTCAGAGAATGGTCAATGCATTGATTATTTAAAATTAACCTACGTTGTCGTTAATGAGCTATTGGTGCACTATTGTTATTTTAACAATCAAGAGCTCATAAATGACTTTGTAAGTGCAACTGTATGCAACAAATTGATTAAAATGCTATTAAATCGGTTCTCGAATGAACAATACTTTGAAAATTCTCTGACACTAGGAAAAAATATTGCATTTCATAGTTTATTGCTCGGGATACTTTTTCATGCATATTTTAATTTAGATTTTAATTGTTTTGCTTTCTTTAGAAGTGTTAGAAAAAGTCCTTAGTTTTTATTTGTTCAAATGTCTGTCTTAAAAGGATTAGACTTTTGCCTCTTGGACTTTAGAAATATAAATGATTTCTGTTTTAATTTCAGGTTATAAGCTATTGTATATGTAAAAGGTGATGTGGTACTCGTGTGATCCCAACACCCCGGCACCCAAAAATATGGGATGAGAGCCAGCTCTAGACGAACAATGAAACTCACAAGACAATAGTTCCAGATACTAGACAGATAGTTAGATTATGTGCACTATACATGAATATTTACACGGGGACACGGCAAGAGAAAATAGACAAACACACATCAAAGTGAACACCCACGAGGGTACATAGGGGTCGCGCCTGAGGTTCCTTTTAAAATGATTGGCAGCAACTCAAATAAATTTCCGAAACAAATTTAATACTTGTTTTCTTTTAAAATACCAAATGTGGGTCCCAATTAATACATTTGTTTGTACGCTTTGCACGTTCAAAGTATGTTAACAATATGTGCTAACCACGTAGTAAATGGTGAGACTAACGTTTATTTTAAAAGTACATTAAGTTATGAAATGTAAGTGTATTTTGTAAAATGCAAAGATAATGAAATATCAGAAAATCAGACGAATCTGTCAATACTTTACCATTAACTGTTCTATTTTAATCCATAATATATTAATAATTCAATGTATAATTACTTAATATATAGAGCCAACCTACAACCCATACTTAATTGCATTGTCACATTCATATCCATATGCAATGACAAATGGCAACTTTATCAGATAACAAAGGTGGTTATGGAACGTTGGCGTAACCGCAAGTATTATTTAGCAACGCGTAGTGATATAAATAATTTAATTAGTGATATAATGATATAAAAAAACGTTTTCCGGCAGTCTACCCCAATCAGTAACGCATCCGACTGCGATGCGGATGGTCCAGGGTTCGATTCCTGGCGAGGGCTCTCGTTTATTCGACGAGCTTGGGGTACTGGCGTCACCCCTGAGCTTCCATTAGGGAAACCAGAGCTTAGGGGTGGATCCTGCAGCCTGGCTATACCAGCTGCCATTCCCTTCCCTTCCCTTCCCTTCCCTGCACCTCACATATCGCCATAGCGACACGAGGGGTAGTAATCCAGTAGTGATTAGAACTACAGTGATTTTAAAAAAAATGTTGGTTTGCTAAAGTAGAATTTCGGTCATGTGAACGCTTCGTAGCGCCACCTTATATACTGTCGGTGCATACGGGTACTAATGTGTCAATTATAATCATCGTACGTGTTAAAAACGTGTCTCCTTGACTGATCTATTAAAACGAAGCCACGCCACTCGCCACATTTTCATTTCAAGGTTTAATACACTGTTCTATAGTAAACTTTTTATTGACAAATAAATCGAGCTATTGTACCTTGGCCATTCCTGTCGCCGTGATGTTGTTGCAGATTTTGCGGTTGAGCTAATTGTTTTTGTTGTTGGGATTGGGTGGGAACGTTAGAAGAGGGATCACCAGATTTTTTTGCTTTTAACGTATTTTGATCAGGATATGTGGGATTGACACCTGAAAACGCAACAGAAATATAATCTAATTAATTTGGTGAAAAAGCACAACATTCTCTTTCATATGAATAAATATCGCAAAAATGCACCCATTCGTGCAATATAATTACAGCACTGGATGTCGGCAAGAGATTACATTGAAAACATTAAGAAAACATACAAGGGTAAGTAAAGAGTAGCAGGCAAACATGCAATACACACTGAGGAACATGTTAATCATATACCGTATTTTACGTTATAATATCAATACATATTCAATCGAAGAGAATTTCAATTTCAAAAAGGAATATATTTGTATTTGGCACTTTTCATTTTGAAAATGGCATTATTTGATTTAAATGGCAATCCTTTATGTAAAAGTGAAATAAATTTAAATATGCAAATTGTTTATGCGAATTTATATAATTGAATACTGCATTTTAACATTGTATAAACACGTTTTTGAAAGCTATTCTTAGCATGTCTATTGAAAATTATTAACTATACTGAAATCAATTAACATACAAACTGTATGGAAATTTTAATGTGTAATTATTTATAATTCGTTTGTGAAAGCATTCGGACACTCACATGAATAATCGATTATTAAACATTTAACAGAAATACACCAATTGATGAATGAACCAGTGACCAGTGTAAAGCACAATAATTTACAGTGCGGTTTAGGCGAAAAAATAAAACAAGTATGCATGTCTGTAAGCATTAAATACGACAAAATGTAAAGCTGTGAAAATGACATCATTACTGAAACACAAAATATTCAGTTTAAGGCTTGACTAATTAAAATGTTATGAGGCCACTCTAGTATATTTTTGCAATAAGGGAAAAAATAAAAGAATCACACTCAATTAAAACAATACACACGATTGTAGTTAAAATAATTGTCCTGGGCGATTTAGAGACAAAGCTGCTACCATTATTTCGATATAATTGAGTAAATTCGTTGAAATGGTAAAGAAAAATCAAGAACAAACTTATTCAAGCTATACCTGTAAATGGAGCAATTGTTTTTAGTGTTAAAAACATGTATTTTAATTATTTTAAGTTTGATGCAATCGATAGAAAAATTTGTAAAATAGTAAACCGTGCAGATATAAAAACTTTTTCAGTAAACTGGGAAGTGCTAATTGTGCTGCCAATATTCGATCGATTCCCCGGATTACAAAATAATTTTGGACAGAGACGACCTCGTCCCTCTCGTTTTGTTTTGTAGACGTCCTAATCCTCTGTTAATTAATTTTGAACAATTATTAAAAAAATAATATTATTAAATTAGGCGTTTTACAAAATATTGTATGCTTTACTCTTAAAAATGGAAACAATTAATTAAGATAGCTGCATCTACAATATAGAATTTTATACATTTAATTTAAAGTAATTTAATAAACAGGTACACCGTATAACAAACATTTGCCCTTACTGTGAAATTGGTGATGATTTTAATTGAATTTTAGCAGAAATGATTTTCTGCAATATTTTAACAATAAAAATTGAATATCTTTCGTTTGCTGCGATAACATTATACTCCGTGGTAACGATCGGTTGGCGCAATAATTTGCAATGAGGATTATTCTTTTAAGAATGGATTTATAATTTAAACTAACTGGCATTCCATAAATAAATTAAATCGATAGCAAGGGAAATTAGGCATACCAATACTTAACAGATGTATAAAAAAAAATGTATGGGAATTTTTAGAACGATTTTTAAAAATATGGTGGCAATCTTATCTTCTTTCCTACCACTTTTGCTCATTGTGTAGATACATTAAATTAAAGAATAATTATGTCTGGTTAAGTAATGAAATACCAAGTAGCGCAAACAACACTACTCCATGACCATATTAAAACACTAACATGATTTACCAGATTTTTTTTTCGAATGTTGACACTAATTTATATTATAGTCTAACGATCGCAAAGTTTTCTAATACATGTAATCAGTAGAAAATATTTGCCGTAATGTTAAGTTCTGTTTTAATCAGCAATCGGTAGTAGAAAAATATGTACGTGTCCCCTGAGTATAGTATAATATAGAGTATGATTTCATGCATATTTGTTTAATAGTTCAAGTTGGTGTCGAATATATTTTTATTAAAAGAAAGTATCCATTATTTCAAACTTATTGGATACGGTTATTTCTCACACTTCCCTTTTTCTATTCTATTAATTTAGCTAGTACTAGTCAGAGTTCATGTTTTTGCGCCACCTGGTGGATACTAAAAGTCATGCATAACGCTAGAGAAACATGGACGCCATTTATGACATTTTTAACAAAATAAAAATAAAAATCCAAACAACTTTTCTAAATCGAAATGAGTCATTTTATATTGAGGCACTACACTTTAGCAGAGACTGCAAAATATATAAAAATAATGTAAATCTCGCAAAACTTATAGACTAGTATGAGTGGACTAGAAAATAGTGGGCAACCACATATTGGTAGACTCCTACCTTCATCTCATATTTAAAACGTCTAGACAGTAGAACTACTGCAGTTCACGATAAAAAAACATATTGTCTGTGGTAATTAGTTCACGATAAAAACATATTGTCTGTGTTAATTAAAAATGAAAGCTTTGGGCATTAGACTATACATTGCATATTATGATTATATACTGTATCACAACGTACGAGCGTAAATAATTAAAGATCTTACCATATTAATAAAATAGTTGAGCAAGCAAAACTTCAAGATAATATTAGCAAAACTTTCTGATTTTGATTACACAATTAGTTATGCCCTAAGCGTATGCCTAAATGAGATCTTTAAAATTTTCTTTAATCTATGAGAAAATTGTGTTTATTTTTGTCTTGAGTCCACACAAGGTGACTTATGTCCTTCCTAACTTATTATTGATTTAATTATTATTTATATAAGTAGAAGCACAAGTTTCAACTGATACTGAATGCTTCAAAAACATCATTAACCAAATAACACATTCGCTAAGCCTATGAAATATGAGGTTAAAAATAAATGAAATTGGATATGTGGTAATATTGCCCGGCGTGCCAGTTAAATATAAAATAGAAGAATAAAAGAAAAATCATAAAATCCCATGCAATTTTCCTAATCAAACTCGACGTATAGCAAAATAATTTGAACATGCTCATAATTGTATTAGACAAGATATCAGATAAATATTCGTATTATCTTGGTACTTCATTTTATTTCTTAGTTTTATTTCTTGGTATATATAGTATCATCGGTCTGGTTTATATAAGGTATATGATATGCTTACCTTGGTACTCAGCGATACATACATTTGTGTCTCCTTTGCGAAAGGAGACCCCGTCACTTGGTGAAATCGAGATAAGTTTTATATGCAAGAAAAATACTGTATAATACGTATATATTTAAGGGAAAGACACGTATTAAACCGTAGTTCAATATAGACATTGAATATACATGTCGCATATCAAGCTACAGTTCTGTGGTGACATCCTCAAAGATTTGCTTTGGCAGACGTGCAACCAGCCAGCCTTCCTCCCCTAAAATAGATTTTGGCACGTTGGCACGCGTTCGTAGTACATCCTATGTTGTTGTCACCTATCATTTATAAGTTAATTACCGGCTGATCATAAGAGAACACACTGCATTTGCATATTTTAAAAAGAGGGGGTCTAGTCTCTCTCCAGTGATGATGGCAGGTGTCGACGTATTGCTTTACGTATGGGGAGTCGTCTTCCCCACTCTTCATTTTTTTCTCGCCTTTCTTTTCGCGCGAGATTTAATTTGGGTCGACGCTGATTTATACGACGCTCAGTGACTTGATTACGGAGCAGATTCTCACAGCCCCATTTTCATTATGACTCTCAAAGATCTTGCAGATTGGCAAGGCAAATGCAAGACTCATCACCTGCCGGGACTTAATGTTTTTGCAATGGCGCCTGTCTGCGCCATCTGGTGGCCAACAATATAAAGTTTTGAAAATGGGCGTACATTTATCTCGTGAGCGAATATACAGCATCCCTCTTTGTCCCCATATTTGTTGAAATTGGATGGCAAAATACCGCTCTGGTGTCGATTGGAAAAAACGTGAAAAACGCACAAGTTTCTACTTTAGATTTGTGTTTGATAAAGGTTTGTGTGTGATTTCGGAGAAACCTTGTTAAAAGAAACCTGAGAGAGAAAGTAAATGATAGGATTTAACTCTTTGCTTGTACTTTAACCAATACGTTTATTTCGGAAAACGTATCTCTCGCCTTCAATTTTTAAGGTCAAGCTACACCTCAATTGATAAATTAAAATAAAATTCGAATTTGTGGACAAAAAAAGAACAAACTGATTTATCCCTAGTTTACTAATACCTCCCTTGTACATAGCAGTGAACTTGATCGAGACTGACTCGTCAATACCGCTTAAAAGGTTAATTTATGGAAGCTTACTGAGTTAATTTTTGTTAATATCGTTCGAGTATATGTATGTGTTTATACTATTGCGATTTTAATAAAACCATTTGCATCTTAATTAAGCATAAATTTTTGCTTGCATCATATGACTTTAATCCCATAAATGTTGAATGAATACCCCTCTCGATTATCTTTGAAAATCCCAATGAAAACGTGGTATAACTTTCGTGGCTATACGTTCATATTAAATGTGCATACACAAGAGAACAAGTCAATTTCTCGTACGTGCACGGGACACCTGGAAAGTCTATTAAATTAATTAAACTATGAACAGAATTTAGAGTGTCGTATTTTATTAAAGCAGGGTGCATGTGGCAGCCCCCACGCTGCAGCGTCACTGAGAAACCTATTTGAAATTAGGCGGAGAGTAATTTAGCGGGAAGACAACTTGGTTACGGCACAACCAATCAAAAGCGGGTGACAGGCACCAGCTAGCAGTGCTGGCAGCGCACGATGACCAGAAAACCCTAAGGATGTCACCAAAAATCGTGATGCGATACCGAAGCTTTTTTTACGACAAAATTTGACTTTAAACAAGTTTAAAAAAAATTATTATTAACATAATAAATTAAAATAAAAACTAATTAAAAATCGACTTTAAACAAGTGTAAAATTTATTATTATCATTATTATTAGACAATAATAGCAATGAATTTTATTCATGGTTAAAGTCGAATTTTATATTATTTTAATTTTAATTTATGTTTAAAGTTTTAAAAGAATCTTCAAGTTTACTTATTTCTCGTTACCGCATAACGATCTTTTTCCTCACCTGTGATCGGCTCGACCCCAAAGCAAAAAAGATCTTGGAAAAATCAATATCGTAATTTCACGTCTCTGATTTTCAGTTTAAGTAAAGGGTAGTGCCCCAACCCCACGCATTCAGACAGCTTGCTTTGCTGTTTGTAACTTTGTAGTAGTTTGAAAATTTCAATTTTTGTAAAACGAAAAAAGGATAATAATAATAATAATAAAATTAAAAACTCTTCAATCTAATTGGGTTGTAAAATATACTGGTTCATTTTGAGCAACACATACGGTTGGCACTATTTTTTGGCGCGGTCGAATTGACCAATAATGGGGTAAGTGCACGTCATACATCATTCGGGGAACTGCCGCTGTCAAACGCACGGCTGTCTGCGCAAATAGGCCGGCAAATTTATGAATCGTGATAAGGCTTTTTCCAATATTCCGATATGTATAGCCGTGTACAAAAGAAAATTAATATTTAGTGAGCATTCAAAATTTATGCGCCTCACGGTAATTCATATTTGGATACGTGTGTATTTATAGATCGAAAGGGCCAAAGTACACATTTCGAAACTTGCCATTACGTCACTGAAGAAAATAGGATAATAAAAAATACTTTTTTGCAAAAGACGTTTTAACTAAATTTTAAAAATAACGGCTGTTTACTGTTAGAAAATTTAATTTAATTTATAGGGGGCATTGACAATTTTGTTTTATCGCTAGGACCGTGGGAGTTAAAGGTGAACGAAATTGCGAAATGATAAACAAACAACTTTGTGGATGATAGGAATCGCGTTTAATTGTATATAGATAGAGTGACATTTAAAAATACCCTTGCGGGAATATTTATAATTATATATTCTGTAAATTGAAGCCTTGTGTATATTGATTTAGCTTCAGTCCACGGCAACGGCCACCTGAGAAGCATTCGGCAACATCTCATTGCTGCCGCATACTTCTCAAATGACTGTTGCCGTGCACTACGGAGTCCACATACCCCAAAGCTTTAAAACGTTTATCTAACTAGTTCCTCTTGAATTTCATGAATTTAAAAAGGAGAGACCAACACCAGCAATGTGCGTTTCGAGACAGTTGCATTTCAAATCGCTCAAAACGTTTTTTGAAGCGTTTTTTTATAAAAATAAAATGAGGCAGTTATGACATAAATACCGAGATATATTAAGAAATTCCACTAAACTTGTTACTAACAATAACAGAGAATGTTGACAACGATTCGATGTTCAATGGCGCACGAATTTCATTATTGGATGACTGCTCCTTTTTATTGTTGTTTTTGTATGTGCCTTGGAACTGGGCTTTGATTGCGATTTAATCGTAAATGCAATGAAAAAAATCATTATTTTTTTCTAGTTAGCGTTCTGCTCCCTGAAGCCTAATTTAAACTTTTAAAGTAATAATTCATACGAAATACTTCTAAATTAAATTAAGAGTAATGTAAATAATGCAAAGCTCTGGTGGTCTGCAAATAATTTCACTAATCCTGTAAATTCAACAGAATTTATAAGGTTTTTTTTTTCATTTGCCACTTTCACTAGAGATTAAGGCGCTCTCGAGTGACCTTCCAGTAAAACGGTTTATGATCGGTGAAGCGCTCCTGGCGGCGAAATAATGAACTATCAAATACATGAAACTATCTCAGGTATTGTTCCGAACTAGATATAATGCGGCATGACGCGATGTCATTAGTGGAACGTGATTTTTATACACAACTATGAAAACGACTTCAAAATTGGAAGAAAACCTTTGAAGTAGTTTTGGTAATATAAATAATACTTAAGACGTCAAATAATCTTAGTTTTTGTAATGCTACATCTAACAGCTAGTCAACAAAATGTGAAGAAAACGAAAAGTGTGACATGTGTCGATTACACGTATAAGAACTGTACGTTCTGCAAGAGAATACAAATAAAAGCTGACATGAATTTTGCCGCAGCCAATAGAGGCCGCTACAGTCACACGTGTATAGTCTATACATGGTTTTACGACGATTCCTGGTGTTAAATATATATAAGAAAAGCCAAAAGTAAAATAATAAATATATATATATTTACGACAATAACACACAAGAGCACACCAAAGCAAGCCGTCCAACACAGTGAGGGAGAGATACGAGGGGGAGTTGGGGGGAATGTATAGAGAGAATAGAGATAGAGAGCGATAAGTGACAAATATATATATGAGTGGTGGATGGTTTTTTTTTTCGGTACTCCGAGGATATACATTAAATATAGGGTATGGAGGAGGGTAAACCTACACACTGTAAAGCTGATACTGTAGTATAAAATACTATATGTTAATATATTAAATGTTATATTTTATATATTAAATTATATATTATATTATATTAAATATAGTATATGAGTGGTTTAATCGTTTCTTTTGACACTCTGAGAATATACAGTATATTTAGAGTTTGGAGAAATCTACACATTGCAAAGCTCAATACACAAAGTACCACGTCAAAGATGACATCTTCTATTGTGTATAAAAGATAAAAGTCTTGAACAACATAAACACGTCACACAAGGAGATCTGTCATTTAAAAAATAAGACGTAAGACGTCTCTATCGTGTCAAATTCCGAAGGGAGGTCGGGGAGGGGGGAATATATACGAGTGTATATCTCTAATTTGATAAAAACAGGTTCGGCAGCTCGTATATCGTTTCCCAGAAACAACTATGACGCACCTAAAAGCATGAGATAAGACGTGACATTCGAGTCTGTGTTACGAGTGAGAAGTTTGATAATATTGAATTCAGAGGGGGATTACAGCTCCTTATCGGCGTTGAATTGAGATAGCAATGAGTTATCGGTTTTAAAAGTTAGCAAATCAATGCGTCTCGGCTTTGGTGAAAAGTATGAGAAATATAATCAAAGACAGAAAACCCCAAATTTTAAATAAATATAATTTTTGGCTTGATAAATCATTTCTATGTTTTTAAGATAAATCCATAAATTCAGACTGCAGTTTAATATCAGTGCAGACTTCAGTTTGATCAGCTTAAAAATTAATCATCTTAAATAATCGAGATGATAGTTTATTATACTGGGTGGCAATACTTTCTTGTTGATTATGTAATTTTTAAATATAAAATTTACGGTACTTTCATTTATCTCAATGCCCGATAGTTCGGCAATTAACTTCATCGGTGAAAGTTTACAGTTACTGTAGGCTGTATAGTTAATTTCTTATTTGCTGAATGCACTTTTCTAAATTTGGGCCATTTTATTTTACTCAGAAAGGTATCTTAGAACAACATAATTTGCAGTGTATTATTTGTCCACGATCGGTAACCTATTCCCATTTCATATTTCAGCATCATTTATTTACGACATGATTATTCGTACCATACACTTGATATGCAATAGTAGCGCAGTCCATCGGTTCCGGAAACGTGTACCAAGAATCCTAAAAGATTATCTGCAGAAATGCTTTTAAAGTCTCACGTGATAGCCACGCTCGGCCCGCCTGAAGAATAGCCTTCAGATTACGACTAGTATTAAGGCGATTTTAAGAGATCCGAAGCCGAATGGGAAGTAGGGGTATTAAATGTTTTAATAGAGATTGCGAGTTGAAAGGAACAGAAAAGCTGATTAGATTAGAACTCTGCTCTGGCGGAGAGAGCAAGATTGAAATGGGAACTAAGCGCTAGTTGTTGGAAAACTGGTTTTGTCTGTTGGAACAAGCTCAATGTTTTACAGTTATCAGAAGAACATGGTTATCGAGAGAGATAACCATACGTTTAAAAAAATACGACTCCTAAATGTCAGACGAGAACACATTTTGGGTAAAATTCGATTAAAAGGAACTATAATGTGCCAGCATAGCTACTTTATTAACAAACACGCTATAACTTTGTCCCCCAGTCGGCCAAACAAGTCGGTCCCCGGTGGCTCAGTGGGTATGGTCCCATTCTACTGAGCGGGTGGTCCCGGGTTCGATTCCCGGCGCAGACTTTCGTTTATTCGATCCCGTGGTACTGGCGTCACCCCTGAGCTTCCATTAAGGAGTCCAGAGCTTAGGGGTGTATCCTGCAGCCTGGCTATTTCAGCTGCCAATCCCCTTCTCTTCCATTACCTGCCCCTCACGTATCTCCATAGGGACACGAGGATGCGGTAATCCTGTCGTGCACTAGGCACTAAGGTGATTTAAAAAAAAAAAAATTTCAATATGGCCGCCGCCATTGGCCGTGCAGCCAGACCACATATTACGAGTCTTTTTTTGCCAACGATGAAAGATTACAATGAATTTGTTTTTGGTTCTTCCTTAACTAGATTTTTCCCTAACCAGATTTGCGAGATAGACCACTGATTTCATAACAAAAAAGAAGCACTGTGTTAACAACGAGACCTTTGTCCAAGTTTTGAGTGTGTATCAATCCATTATTTCATATTTCTCTTTCCCAAAAATTGTTCCCATACTGTCACTACGAAAAAGGCATCAACGCCGAAAGCAAGTGTTTCTCATTTCTTCAGTACCCGACGGATTAAAACTGTATGACTATTGGACTTAATTTCACTGATTTATAATTTTTTTATGCAATCGGTTGAATTTCAATAGATCTTTGAAGCAGTGCACTAGAAAAATGTGGATGAGGGGAAGGTAGACGAATGGGACAGGGGATGGGGGAATAAAAATCTCCACATACCACCACCATCAGCATAAATATAGATGTACCGTATTTTTTGGAATATATACCACCATAGATATGAGCACACGACGAAAGAGAACTGCATCTCGGGCTCCACTTACCTCCGTTCCACCTGGCGTCATGGCCGCCGGGCGACTGCACTTCCTCCTCCTCTTCTTCGGGGATGGTGTACACCTCCCCCGAACTATGGTCATAGTAGGGCAACGGCTGCAAGATCTGAGGCTGCACGGTTGCGTCTTCGTCTTCGCTGGTCTCGGTTTCTTCCTCCTCTTCCTCTTCCTCCTCTCCCGACTCTTCCTGACTCCCTTCAGGCTCTTCCGCTTCCGGTTCTCTGACGTCAGAGGCGTAATCGTCACCCGAAGACGACACGTCATCATGCTCACGATCACCGTAGTGATGCTGCTGCTGTTGGCTGGATTGAGTCTGATGGTGATGGCCGTTGGTCATCTTGGTGGTGGACTGGTGGATCTCCGGTGGAGACTCCGAAGTGGAACGTTCCGTCCCGCCTCGATTCTCCTCGGCCATCCGACGGTTCCCGGCCGCCATCAGGGCCACCACTTCCGCTTCTTCCTCGTCGGTCTCCTCCAGACCGTCGTCGTAGTCGTCCTCCATGTCGGCCGGACCGCGGCGACCTCGATAGTTTACCGTGATCTCGTCGGAGGGGCGGGCACCGGGTTGGGTACCCGGGCGGGCGCCACCCGGAGCTATATTGGACTGCGGGCCGCCACCACCAACACCACCACCAGAAGAAGAAGAAGTGGAGGAAACGGAGGACGACTTGCCGGTCTGATACTCACTTGACTTACCGTCGTCCCGACGCCCTGGCGAAGACTGTGATTGGGGGAAGCCCTGGTTTCGACCCTGGAGCAAAGAAAAAAATCAGGCCAGGAGGTACAAATTTTGATTATTTTGTTAACACTGGCTGTCACAATTCTTTCGATAAAAATCATGCTTATCTAATTGAACGGACTACAATCGTGATCGCGGGTTCAATTCCCAACTGAGACACCCGGAATTATTTTGTCACCAGAAATTCATCCAAGCGCCTTTCTATAAAATCCGCCTAGCTCAGTGGGTTTGGAGGCTGTGCGATACTGCGGTGCAAGCGGTCCCAGGTTCAATTCCCGGCGCAGGCTGATTTGATTCTGGGGTACTGATAAAAACGTGCCCTCACATATTGCCACAGCAACACAAGGGGTTCAGAATCTCCTGTAGTGATATTGACTACAGTGAGGGAAATCCTCTCCCCCCAAAAAAACTGTACAAGATTGTAGTTGCACTTTACAAATTACAAATGAAAACATAAAATAAATTTTACATTATTGATAATAGATTTCCGTTTCAGCTTTTAGTTCGCAGATGGCAAATTATTAACCCAAAAAAATCGTTACACCAAGGTCACCAGAAACACAAATGGAATTGTCAGTCTTACCCAGTCCTGGTCCTGTCCACCGCCTCGTCCGACTCCCTGTTGCTGCTGCTGCTGTTGAGGCCCCCGTCCTTGAGGCATAGGCTGACCCTGAGCCGGCGCCATACCCCTGCCCATGGCGCCCGACCCATTTTGCTGTTGCTGCCGACCCTGCTGCGGAGAGCCACCGGGTCCCATCGGCGCACCGCCCTGCCGCATCTGCTGCTGTTCGCGCATCATTTGCTGCTGGCGACGCTTGACACAGTTGCTGCAGACCCATTCGGGGCGCTGGAAAATAAGGAATGAACGGAATCACATTGAGTTCCAACCGAAGAATTGGAAATTTTTGTACCTCTTAAGACGAATCTTATTTAATTATGGCGGCTAAGATAACCTTGGAGATGAACTCCCTAGCCTCTTGACAGAGTCGTCGATGAGCTTACGAAAATAATCTTCGATTGGCTATAGAGACATCCTAACGGCGTTTTCTCAATGTCAATCGCATGATTGGAACATTTGATTATCGAGTTGCAATTTCAAGAACACAGTCAATTAGTCGATGGATCATTACCGGCAAACATTGCGTACAGAGTTGCGTTTTATTGTAATTCCAGTAGAAATGCGCCGAAATCTCAATTCGTTAGTTCGGTAGGTAATTTACTAAAGCAAAATGAAGCACCAGCGACAATTTTTGTAATACCAACATATATAAGAACGTGGTTCGGTTCAGCGCCGAAATAATTCAGCGCCGAAAGTCTGGCGAACTAAATTTTATAAATAATAATAAACTATTATTTTATGTAAAGGCAGCATTTGCAAAACACAATTCAATGTGGGCGCAGTGATGAACGAAATTACGATTCACCACGCGCAAAGAAAATCAATGTTTTGAAAATAATACATGTAGTTTGGACTTTAAACTTACATGTATTTACATAAGAGAGTTCGCCAGACTCTGTTCGGTTTTATTTCGGTGCTATGCCTAACCACGTTCTTATATCAGTTTGAATTATTAGACAGCCTAACTCGACGACGTCCAAGGCGTCTTCAACTATTTTTACTAATTAGTAATACGGCCGACAATTTTATTGATGATTGAAAAATTGCACTTTGTATCATTCTAGTTTATTCGAGTAATTATATTTAAATGATTCCAACGGGGGAATTTCTTTGAGCGTCTGTAGCGCTGTGAGTATAATGAGTAATTATCGTTTGGCTGATGATACTGATGAAATACGAACACAATATAAACGAGATAGTTGCACTTAAAATCGAGAGAGGGAGAGGCCATCTTGACATAATATCAACATTACAAGTTTTCAGAAAAGAAGTTGATAGCGTTCTCGCGTAACAAGAACTGTTCCCATTAGCAGGAAAAGTGGAAGAAAAAAATTGGTAACCCATATTTATTCTTGGCTTCCCTCCATTTCCACCCACACTCTCAGACTCTGCCATCTACAAGGTCGAATGAAGGTTAACTGTGTGTGCAGTGGCGCGTGCGACGGGTTGCGTCACGAGTCATTGACGACGAACCCGGTTAACCCACAGCGCCAACCGTCAGGGTTCGTTCCTTTTGAAAAGGAAACAGTTCCAGTTCCTGTTCCTCCGATGAAAAATGGAACCAGTTCCCGTTTCAGTTTCTAAAAAATTAAAAGGAACTTAAGCGTTCCTAAGTTCCTTTTCAAAAGGAACCTGGAACTTTGTTGTTTCTTGTCCATTCCATCAATACGAACCGGTGGCTCAGTGGGTATGGGGACATGCTACGAAGCCAACGGTCCCGGGTTCGATTCCCGGCGCAGGCTT
>JAUJYS010000187.1:0-28362 GCA_033995665.1 Melogona broelemanni | reverse complement strand
ACAACGCAGACACCAACACACACGCGCACCAATCAGTAGACGGATAATTAAATTAGAAGTTGAACTTTGTGTCTTGCGGTTGTGTTAACCAATGGTAGTGCGGGGAGGAGAAAGTAAGGCATTAATAGCCAATAAAATAAAGAATCGACAAAGCGCCGCGTGTGACAATTAATGAAACTACTCATTCTCGCGAAAATTGTTTTGTCGTTAATATGACACTCTCGATTAAACTGTCGCGGAAGCTGGGTGTCTGGCTGCGTAGCCGTCTCGTCGCCGGCAGTTTTGCCGTGTTTTTGTTGTTGTTCTCAACAAGAGTCTCGCGCCAAAGTTTTCGCGAATTAAATAAAAAATGGCCAAGTCGGTGGGCTTTATTTCTACGAAATAACGCGATCCAACAATTGTAGTTCCATTCCTGCTGCCAATTCGTCTCGGATATCGCCGGATTTTTGCTGGATGAACTCTGATTAAATTGGATTGACTTTACGCCACCCGAACATGTGCTGGGAGCACGTGTCTGCCATTTTCCACGTCACCGCGGATTGGACATGGGTTCAATCTGCAGTTCGCCGAGTCGACCAACGTTAAACTCGTCTGTACCCGTCATGGTGGCCGGGAACCCCCGGTAGCCAACTGGTCGTCAACTGGTCGTCAATCGGTATTGGTGAGACGTTTCGTGAGTTAATTTTTTGCGGCGCATTTTTTTGAGCTCCAACGTTTTTCCCTGATTCGAACAGGTTATTTTTTGAACTATAAAAATAGCACAAATCGGACTATAACCATTATTGTTTGCCAATTAAATTTGTGTTGAATATTGATAAATCTGAAAGATCTGCGCAGTACCGTACTTTGTGATTATCAAAATAAATAAATACAAGCAGTATTTAATTTAATTAAACCAATTTGTTGTCCTCACATTGATACTTGAATTTTGCTATTTGCACCACTTTGGGCACCTGACCAGGGCGTGATTGTTTGGGATTACATGCTAATTCTTTGCCGTCACACTTTATAGACGCTTTATGCGTTTTTGAAACTTGCTCTGTTCCGACGGTGTTCCGATCGGAACAATTGAACTTGTTTGACTTGCTTGTCACTTTATTTTCATAGTTTGACATGCGTAAACTGCATTTTAGCACGTAACATTAAAATACCTCTGTAAAATGGAGCTACACCGCTCTGCCTTTTACCACATCAAATATGGATTTAATAAAACGCATAAAGCTGTATGGTAGGATGACAAAACTTAAATTTAAAAAAATATATATATATTAAGACATCAATATATCAGAATTGTAGTCAATGGCAACAACATTCAAACAGGACCTATATCAAAAGGTCCAGGTACTGTGCAGAAAGCTTCAAATAGCTTTCAACTAGCTGGATTCGAGCACAACAATATTCTCTGGTAGCTACTCCAGAACCACTTTGCGTTCTGACAAATCAATTCGTCGAAACGGGTGATTGCATCTGTCCCATTGTACGCTTTATGGCGCATGAGACGGCCGATATCTCGGGTGTGCAGCAAATGCATCCATCCTACGCGAGTTAGGGAAGCCGTTCACGTCAATACCAATTTAGGAAAATGGAGCAATACGCGTAGTTAGATAACGAACTAAAAGGGGTTTGCGAAAACACGTAGTATAAGGGTCTACAGTATAAGCTTCAACACGACTTGAACGTCTGAGCAGAATAATAATCAATACTTGTGCAGGATATGGGTTGCACAGAAATTTAATTTTGCAACATCACTCCCAACTATCACGCATTTCCAGGTTTCCTAGTTTGTTATCTTAACTACGCGTCTTGCTCAATTTCCTTAAATTGGTATTCATGCGAACTAACGCGGAAACTTATTTCATCAATTTCAGTATAAACACACTTGGCAATGGCATTCCGACCAAATTTGTTTACGATGTTAGCGATTAATTAAATTGCCGCACACCCAGGCATTAAATTTGTTGAGAATTATTTATTTTCAAATGCTAGTACTTTGAACATTAACATCAAAGGCGCTTGCAGTAAATTAAATTTTTAGATTTCATTTTTCGCAAAATTTAATCAGTATGATGCAAAGTTTTGTAAAAAAAATTGTTGGCCATTAAAAATACAAAGTATTAATAACTTGATTTTTTTTTGGCAAGCAATGATCGTCATCACTGAAATGAACAACACAACAGGACGTTTATACCCCTCAAATCACTTGAGAAACTATGAAGGAGTACATCGACCCGATCCGGGAATCCGCAATCTTGATTCTACACCGTATGAAGAAATATCTTCAGGTACTCGTCAAGATAAAACGCATTAAAATAAAATGTGGCATTTGCGAATTCCAACCATATTTCCATCGCAGCGAATGGAACAACAGAAACGCACATTCTAATAGAAGCACGTAGAAAGTAGATAATTAGAGAGCGCCTGTCGTCGCCAACGCGCTACTGACGTCACGCCCAGATTCCCAACCAGTTCGCCCAGAGTAGAACCCCGCGAATAATCCCACGTCGCGCATTAAAACCCGAGACGCGCACGCCTCGTTTTCGTTTCCCCCAACTCATCCACGTAATTTGGGCCGGCAACACAACAGTGATGACAAAAACGTGCGCGCGTTCACGCATGCCAGAGCGCCTCTATACTTCAAAACGAACAACAACGGAGAGCTCGCTTGCTTATCAAAATTTTGCTGTCGTCACCAGCGACGAATACATCACTGGAAGTGACGTGATGTTGCGTGATGTGCCTCCCTGGGCAAGGAGCATAGGCTAAACCCCTCCTTTTCGATGCAGCGGGTCGACAAACTTTAGCTACAAAAAATCGTCAATCTCAAGGGATTACATTCGGTTTTTTTTATTTCGTGCGTCGTCGGCAAAATGTTATGGACACAAAATTCGTTTTATAGACGAAGCTAATTTATGCTAGATAGTTAGAAGAAGCAAAAAAATCTGGAACAGTTCTGCAATGCCCTACACATCGGAATAAACGAGCCGACTTTAACGCCGAGCATCCCATTCTCAAAGCAAACAACGCACTACTGAATACAACATTTGACAAATCAATATTGGTGTCGGCGCCATTCGAATGCCGAGCAACCCATATTGCATCGAGGACAGGCTGTCGGCAATAAAATTTCTACCAATGCTGCCACGATGAATTGAAAGACATTCACAGTAAGCGACGGCTTATCTTTTTTTTTCCTTTTCGAATCATATGGAAGTATTAAAACTAAAAGGATTTTTAATAAAGTGTCTTTGCCGCTCCCCGGTTCATGGCAGCTATCCAGCAGCAGCAGTAGTAGTCTCTCGGCAGAAACTTTATTAAATCCCCGGAGATTTAATAATTTCATCTGATACGTTGAGTCTACGTGTGAGAGAAGAGATATACCGTATGTACAGTATATATGTTGTGCAGTACATGGTGAGGTCATAAAAATAGATAAAAAAGCCGAGTTATGTTTCAGTGGCAATGTCGAGCAGGAGGGGTGGCAGGGGGGTTTCTGGGTGAAATATTTTTGCATGCAGTCATAGTGTCGCGGAGGATAAATCTGTGTCAACGTCACCACACCGTCACATAGCTTCGAACCCCCCGACCCCACCCGCGTGATACGAGAACTGAACCCATTCGTAGCTTTACAGTGCCATAGTGTGGGGCTATTACACGAGCGTAGGACGACACACAGAACTGGGACAGACAACTGTAGAGAAAAAAAATATATAACGATGCTCTAAAGTCAGTTTGGCGCTCCTCCAACAAATACTGAGCTACTCGAAGAGTTTTACTGGTAGAACGCAGAATAATGTCGCCAGAAATACACATATTTTTGGGACTTTAGAGAAATTGTTTAACCGAAATCCAGCAAAACGAAAGAAAAAACTAAACACGAGTCCACGAAGCACTGATCCCACAATTGAACCCCAATATAAAAGCGTACTAATCCAAGCTGGGCATCGTTATCCTTTGTTCATCGTTCATCCTTCCCTTTATTAAAGTTAAAATATAAAATTTATAGAAATTTTAACTAAATGCGTGCGATAAGGAAATTTGCCTGTATCCTACCCCGCACCATGAGACTATATTTGGTGCAATCCGCGAGGCCGACCTGATATCAGGTATATGGTTTTCGACGAAAATTTAACCTTTAATATTCCTATGGCGATACGTCACCTTCAGAACAGGTAGGCGACAGACAATTGATCGAGCGCGTTCGCTACTAACGGCACACAGTTCATTAGATGAGCTCATGATGCTTCGAACTGAAAATCGCACTTGTGAGAGACGATCTCCCAAAAGAAGCCGATAAATTTCTTAACAGCTTCCGGCTTCTACCCCGTACACTTCTCCATCTAAAAGACTTGCGCGAGCGAAATTCGGCAAGCTTTACTAGTGCGCCGCCGCAGCAGCAATGTATAGCAAACCTCATGAGACTCCCCTGATTTGCGGAACCTTTCTTTCGCAAAAATCTAAACTCTAGAAAGAAAAAATCAAAAATCTTTTCTCACAATTTTATTATTTCCTTTTAGTGACGAAATTCTCCTAACTGTAGGATGGGCAATTTTTTTCCAATCACTGCATGATATTCTGTATCAGTCGAGTTGCTTTGGCTATAATATGTGGGGCACATCTTCGCCAGTACCGTGGGATCGAATAAATGACAGCCCGCGCCGTGAACCGAACCCGGGCCGCCCCATCGCACTTAAATTCAATGCTGTCTGGGTTACGACTCGCAAACTGAGCACGAAACACCAATTACTATATTATTTTTCAACTTTTTCCAATGACCAGGGCAATCACCAGGGCAATCACGTTGAACATCACGTGGAAAGATCAACTGCCGATTAAAAAAATATTTCATAAGGGCGAGCGTAAGGAAGAGCATGCGCTTCAAGTGACCACATTCCCGAACACGGGATCCCATGAGGACACGTGTATACGACCACCAGCACGGGCACAATCCAGCAGCTGCCATGACGCGAGCTAGCGCGCGCGAGCGGCCTCCAGCATCACGCGCAGAAAACAATTTAGCTCGCAGCTTCGTGAGCCAAATGACAATGCCAAAAAAATGGCACACGATTTCGGCGTCAAAACACACCGCCGTGCGGTGCCCCGGAAAATACGTCCGTATATTCATATACTGTAAACGACGCAAAGAGAAGAAATAAAAAAGACGAGCTAGGAAAAAAAAAAAAGAACGAAAAAGTTAGCGAAAATAAAAAGGAAACTGTTTTTTAAAGGCGCGCGCAAACGACGGGACGCCCGTCATGGCTCAAGTCGAGAATTTAAACTAAGTTTCGAAAACTAACTTTTTCTTCACAAATTGCGGAAAAAGAAAAGTCTAAGAGCGGATATCGGAGAGCGTTCAGATGGTTAAACCGAAATCGATTCGCCGAGGTTGAAAGAAACTCGTAACAAGCCGTTTGTTCGAACAACTTTGCTGCCCCTGAAACATCGAAGCGAGCAATCAGGCACAACTTCAGTGTTAATAACCACAGCTATTATTTACCAGAATGCTGCTGAGACGCAGAAAACGGCCGGAATTTCGTAAATGACATAATCAGTCGTAACAAGTACTAATAAAATCAAAACCGCTATTGCTAAAATAAAAATGAAAATTCATAGATGTTTAAATATATTTTGACATCTCCACTATTTCGCTATTGCATTGCTTTTAAACAGTAAATAATTTCCACACATAGTAGAAATTCTTTTGAACTACAATTTTACTCCAATGCAATAAAAAATAATTAGGTTGTGATGATTTTGCACGCTAAAACCTCAAAACATCCGCAAAAATCAGCGTGAATAAATTTAAAACTAAAAATGCAGAAAGAAGCACAGTGAAGTCGGATAGTGTTAAATTAAAGCATACACTGTATACGAAACGCCAGATGTGAGCTTAAAAATCCGACAGTTACAGGGAAATAAAGGACATGATATTTACGAATTAATTCAGTCAGTGAATAAATTTGTTGTCAGGTACACTTCATTTTTAGCGCGTATTTTTGATCTATGTGAACATTTCCCATACGAAAAATACATGTAAAATGATTTTAAAATAATTAATAGCGTAGGCGAATACCACCCAGGGCTAGAACAGACAACCCCCATTTGCAAAATGCAACGCTTTTTAATTAATTTTGTTGCATTTTAAAATCGTTCTGCCTAACACAATCGATAAATCAATGTGCAGACCTGGTCGGTGGCGGAGAAACCCAGCAGGGCCTCCCAGAAAAATGTCAGCGGGGGAGAAAAATCACGTTAAACGGGCGAAAAGTGCACGACAAACCGTCGTCAGCGCAATAATAGTTTGAAAGCCCAATCGACTAACCCCGTGCTCCGTAGAAATCGATCGACTCCAGCGTGATGGGCATTGAAGAGCCGCCGCGGGTCTTTATTCGGGGGGGGGGGGGGCCATCAGTCAAAACTCTCTCCCGCCATCATCACTCGTCGGGGGCCACCCGAATAAACGACGGCGATTTCATTATAAAAACCTCTGCGCCGGGGCCTGTCATCACGTCGCTCCATTAACTAGCCCACCACATCGCCCAGAAAGATCTAGACTATTTACCGCCCCGCCGCAGCGACCTATAAACTTTTTCGTTTTGCATGTAAATGCGAGTACTGTGTAGTCTGAAGCCGGGCTTTCGCTAGCTGTGTTGCCGCATTGTGCGCGCCGCATCGCGTCACGTCTAATTAAAACGGGGGCGAGAGAGATGTGCGCCCCGCAGCCCGCTTTCGGGAATTGCATTCCTTAACAACGATTCAAACCGCCCGAAACGGGGCTACTGAATGGAAGGTCGCGCGGGGTTCCATCTTGAGGTAGGTAGGCCGGTGGCATTGCGCGGTGCTCCGTTTAATTTAAGAGTCCAATTTGCAGTTTGTTATTTCCAGGAATTTAAAAGTTTTCCACGCTGTAAATTAGTCCTAATCAGACTACCTAAGGCGTGGCGTAAATTTTCTACGGGTCGTGGAGCTCGTATCCGCGCCGTGTAATCCACAGTGAAAAATAGTTTGTAGTAATACCCCCGCATAAATCCTTTTTTTTTCCGCAAGAATTTCAATTTATAACAAAAAATATCATGGAATATTCGAAAATATTTCGAATTTTGGTTTGTCAAGCTACTGAAAAATTTCAGCTTCTAAAACGTCTCGGCTTCAAAATGTAGAATCCAATGTTTTTTCTTCGCTTTAAAAAAACAATTACAAAATTGTGGGCTGCGTATTTATAAAATACAATGTTCAAAACCAATTTTCTGAATGTAATACATTTTATAAACCTTCAATTATTTTCTACCTGCGAGCTAAACCGTATCTCAATTTATCGTTTTATTTGAAACCTTCACGGAAATTGAAAACTGTTTGGTTTTGCCATTTACACAACTTTTATCCCTCTCCAAATTGAAAGAAAATAAAATCTCACTTTTGCGAACCTGCTTCGACTGTACCGAGGCAAAAATCTGCCTCGGTACAGTCGAAGCAGGTTCGCATTTTTTACAATATTTTTCTAGACTAGCAATAGATGTTAGTCAACCTTGGCAAACTAACGCGTATACATTATACACAGTAGACGGAGAAATATAGCCGAAACGTGCCAATTGCCGGCTATCCGGTGCCAATGGGAATCCACCACAAAAGAGCTGACGCCAGGCCTTGGAATGGAAAAACATGTTCATTCGCGTGATTAATGGGCGGGATAAATCACGGTTTAACTTCAGAGATCGCGAGCCATGTAGCCCACGCGACCACCCAGTAAGAGTTATTGGTGTCAGGGAAAAAATGCGGCGCTAATCTGAAATGCCAGATCCAAGTAAAACCTTTGTTTATAAGAGATCTGAGGTTCAAATATTTAATCAAGAGAGTGGGCGTTCTTTACTCAGCTTCGGCGTAATCCCCGATTAATACAGAGGTGAGCGAAAAACGAAATGCGCAATAAAAGCCATTGAAGAAGGTAATAATTAGGCAACATGCCACGCCCAATACCCATATACTCAAGTAAACACGGAGGATAATAAAGGTAAATATATGCAACTCATAGAAATGAAAACGACATGTTCAACGCATTTCGTCTCCTATTTGTAATTGTGTTAAGAAATTGTAGTACTTTGGTATACTTGTGGTAATATATGGCGCTGCTTTTCCACTATCGTATTAAATTAGTGAACGCAAACATCCATTCCTTACTTTACTATATTAAATTTTTGATGTCGCTATACTTCTATTTGTAAAGGTGCAGGAGTACGCAGGGATATCGAGTTTTAAGAACAAATAAACTTTAATTTATTTAAATGCCTGACAGTGCGGCACTTTAATTCATCTGTTACAGTTTAAATAAATATTTCATTTCTGAAAATCCCATTAGTTTTTAAAGGTGAAGGCAAGACTATTAAAGGTATTTAAAAGAAGGTAAATAAACGAAAGTTTATTTGTTCTTCGCTACATCAATCGTGACTAATCTACAGAAAATATTTTAGGAAACATTTATGGATTTCCGGAACAGATTCAAAAGCGATAAAATAAGATGTATCGCTGGTTTAAGCGCTCACGACATAAAAAAACATATCAAAAAGGACTCAAAACCGACTCAAACAGAAAAATATAATTAATTACGAGATTGTTCAAGCTACTGTTTTTCATCGCAAATTGAACAATATCGCTCTGTACAATCAATACGGTCTAAATAACTCGCCGGGCATATAACCGGGACTATTAAGACTATATCCTTGTCCGTGGATGCCATTTGCTGTATCCACTATCAGACCTCATTATACCATCCCAGGTTCGGGTAACGATTATATCGGTCAAGCATATGTTGCTGAAATGAACGAGTGCGTATTTCCTCAACATAAAAATTATACTCTAATTAAATTGCGGCACATCTCATTAGTCGCGAAACCAATCGATGCGGCGCGTGTCACAATTTAATTACTGTTTTTTTTTTTGCTGTCGAGGCCATGTCTGTAGCTCAAGTGTAGTTTGACCAATAAATCCAAACCAAGACTGGGTAGATAGGGATGGTGATGTCATGGCATGGGAGAGCTGGGTAATCAAGTGGAAATAGAACGCGATAGCGACATTAGAAACGTCGTGAAATAGCGAAGACCTCCCGGTAAGACCAACAGCTCGTCAGTCTCTTCTTAAATTCAGTACGCGTTCGCAATCCCGACGCCCAATTTCCTTTCATCTATTTTAAAGACGACTTCAAGAGGAGAGAGACTCACCTTTGACGATCTCCTTGGCGGCGTCCGTGTACACTTTATCTTGGGAAGCGTTCGGTTTGAAAACCTTGTCGAACACGTAAACCTTTCCCTGTAAACGAGAGAGGAAAAACAAAATTTAATTAAACTCTGCATCGTCCGCTGTTTCGCATGAATAAATAAATCCGACGCTGCAACCAATCAATTCTATAACTAGATTACAAAATGCATAGGATTATTGGATGATGTAGCAACGTTTAGCTTTGAAAAATACAATAGGCCTTTTCATTAAACATTTCCTGCTTTTTCTAAGGAATATATCGATTGCAATCACTGATGTAAAATAGAAATAAAAAAATTGACAAAACCATTTTTGATCAAATGGCAATAACGCAAGTCGAATAAACAACGCGAAAACAGCTTTCATTAAAAAAACGAGTAAACACTATTGAATAATCTGTGATCAGACTTCTTCATCCAAAAAAAAGGAATAACAATGTTACAAAATGCATTGAATTATTGAATCTATCGTAGTACGTTAGTTATATCCTTCAAACAAATACGTAAGCATCTTTGAAGGACGATCGAAGATGAATCGAAGATGGATTGTCGTAACAAATCTCTTTCAAACTAAGATGTTTCTTATTTTGAAGTACTAGAGAATGAAACGCATCTTAATGATCGCAGTGCCGTCTGTCAAAAGAGCCTTCATGTTCCATTAGAAGAGAGAGAAAAAAATGGAATAGTTTCAAGTGGGAGATTCAATAACCTCTTATACGCTGCCGCGCATTCTTAAGTTCTAATTTCGACATGCTCCAATAAAAATAAGAAGCTCTCGAAAGCATTTCCGTTTTCAATTATGCTTTCCCCCCTCATTCGACGACAACGACGCGCAATGAATGCAAGATCACTGCGGAGAAAGTTAGAAAACAAGATCAGGAAAATATTTATACTAATGTCAGATATGAAATTGGAATCGACCCGGCCTTTTGAATTAACAATGGCCGTCACATTTTGAGTCCCGCGCTGCGAGCGCGCACGCCATGTATGAATGAGGCTGCAATAGAAAAAACCCAAACAGCCACGAACAGACTATATAAGAGAAGGAACCAGTTTGAATTGGAGTTGATCGATGAGCATTCAGACGGCTGACTGCTGCACACGTCAGAATCGGTGGCTGCCTCGTTTGGCGAAAACAAGACGCTGCGTAAGGAGAAGATGGAATTTCTATTTTGCCCGAGTCCGATATGCGAGAGTGATTCCATTATCGCTTTAGTCGCAAAATCAATATTGACGCGCGCGTGTGTGTGTGTGTGTGTGTGTGGGTGCGGGGGTAGCCGGCCTTTTCAGGACTACTGCTGGGCAAATGGTTATTCTAGGAACCCAACGACTTATATCTACACATTTGCCCGTGTACCAGAGTCCCGAACGTTTGGACATTCGAGTATCAAGTCCAGTTACTTATCCCGTTGACTGAACTGACGAGATGATTACCGCAAATATTGATTTTGTTTAGGATGACAGTTCATATTTAGATTTTAAAAAAATGCTCCGACTTCTCTATAAAAGATAGATTTCTGTAAAAAGAAAATCCCATGTCTTTCACAACCGACATCGATCGACTGATATTTTAAATCGACAATCAATCAATCAAAAGTGTATTTGACACACAAATAAACTATCAGATTTTTTAAATGTGCTGCAACAATTTTTCCATCATCCATCAAATTGGCCCTAATCGGTAGTGGCTTCACAAACTGGTGGCCGAGAGTTGAAATCCCTGCAATGACTTTATTTTGCCAACATTTGTGCCAGCCTCTCAAAAATATTAATTTAAGACGTACATGATTTATTTGATTGATTATATGATTCATTTAAATATACATGATTTATGATGGCATATGTCGATGTTTCTATAGAATTTTTTTCCCAATTACATTGAGATTACATTGAGATTTCCCAAAGTACATTGAGAGAATAATAAATAGAACGAAGAAACCAGGACAAGCTGGTGATGAACGACGACTGATCAAGAATCAAGATCAAGAATGATCTTCCTCACGAATGGTGTTAAGGCGAAGCTTGTGATCACTCGTGATAGATCTATGTACAACCCTCGTTTAATATTTTCCCAATTAATGCATATTAAATCGAATTATTTATTAGCTGGGGTTGACATTGTCGTAAGACAAATTATTTTTTATTTAAATATTATTTACTTGTCAATTATTCTTTGTCATTTACTTAGTTCGTATGATAATTAAATTTATTTCAACATACACATGTACAAAGATAAAAAGATTTTAATACTAAGTTCAATAAATTTAGTCAATTTAGCAATTAGCCAAAATGAAGCTCATGCAATGGTCATGTAGACTAATACATGATATTTTTTTTTTCAATATATATATAAAAAAAATTATTTAGGAATCTTTACTGTGCATCTTTACGATGAATCTTTACCATTGATCGTTACCATGAATCTTTACTGTGAATCGTTAAAAAAAATCTTTACCATGAATCGTTAGTATGAATAAAGATTTGTACTAACGACCATGAATCGTTGCTATGAATTTTCACCAGAAATCGTTACTATCAATCTTTACCATGAATCGTTACTATAAATCTTTACCATAAATCGTTAGTATGCGTCTCTACTTTTATTGAAAATTATTCCAAGATGGCCAACCACGTAGACAGAACCAAAGAGTTTTAAACAATTTTGGTTAGATAAAGTACATAACCAACGGTCTGACAGTGGGCATCAGGCTTTCGTAAACCGTGCTTAAAATAAAGTCTCAATTGAATAAATTAACAGCGCCAACTGCAGGCAAGCAGAATCCTAAACCAAGCTACATTACAATTGCCGAAGAACGCGAGCATGGTAATTTCACCGAACGACGTGAAACAGATTTTACCTTACCCAGATTTCGGGCACCTGTACACGGCTACGAACAACGCTACTGCATAGGTTTTTTTGTTCGGTAGCCAGATTTATTTAACGCGCCATAAAGTGTCTTTAGCGAGCGAGTTGGCGAGGTCTAACCTAAGAGAAAGCGAGGGAAATACGGCGAACACGGTGTGTAACAGATGGAGCGGCATTAACGCATTCGATGATTCGACTCACTCTATCTGATCATTAGAGACCGGAATTTTAGGTTATACTTTTTTTTTATGCTCGTGTATACTCGATGTAGTGTCACAAATATGTTTACTTAACGCCAAATTGTATAGCATTACATAAGTATATTTTGGAGTGTCCGAAAATATAGAGATAATTTCTATGCGTTTACTGGATGGTCTAATGCCTCGTTTCCCAAACTGTGCTCCGTAGCCATTTCCCAGGGGCTCCGCGACCACTACTGGATAAAAAATAATAAAACGCCATTAACTTGCATGACATAAAGTTCCACCATTAAAATTGATGGACTCTACGTGGCTCCGCCATTAAAATTGGTGGCCTCTAAGACCTCTAGTGGCCTCTCCGGAAAAATGTCTCCGCGATTCAAAAAGTTTGGAAAACACTGGTCTAGTGATTAGGGTATCCACTTAAAGATCGAAGAACCCCTTTAAAGATTCGACCACATTATATATCTGATTGGATGAGATATAGGCTGTGTGTAGAAGACAAAAAATTATAATTAATTAAATAAATTGTAGGAACCGGTGGCTTAGTGGGTATGGGGACATGCTACGAAGCCAACGATACCGGGTTCGATTCCCTGCGCAGGCTTTCATTTATTCGTTAGCCTGGGGTACTGGCGTCACCCCTGAGCTTCCATTAGGGAGTCCAAAGCTTAGGAGTGCAGTCTGGCTATTCCAGCTGCATCCCTTTTCCCTTCCCTTCCCTGCCCCTCAAATATCTCCATAGAGACACAAGGGTGCAGTATTCCTGTGGTGCACTAGGCGCTACGGTGAATTAATAATAATAATAATAATAATAATAATAAATACTTATTACCTATCCTATGGAAATCATAATATGGAATATTACTTTCTTTACTTATATAAAATTAAGATGTTCAATTTGAAATTTTATAGAAGTTGTGTTTAATGTCCATTCTCAATATATGATACGTGTGTTGGGCGTATAGAGTTGTCAAATTATTTTTATGCCCGCAATTTGAATAATAAAAAAATTATAATATAACCTAAATATCCGGTTTCTACTGATCACTTTCCCGGGGCAGACGACGAACGAAAAAGCCTGACAACGCTTAGCGATATCGTTAAAAAAAATGGTGCCAACCAATGGTATATACACTGGCAGCGCCATCAAAAGCGTGTCGCAAATTTTATAACGACCCGGCGCATACAAATGACTATAAGAGAAAATGGTGAGTGGGGAATTAAAAGCTCGTAGCTCTCTCTCTCTCTCTCTCTCTCTCTTTCTCAGCGATCGAGAGAATAGTTTTCTAGCGGTAGAACTGGATCGAATCCGCTGTTCTTCGGCTGTCCCGTGTTCTAAAATGTACGGTGGGAGCTCGTAAAAATCATTAATTCTAATAACGTCATAATGAAAACGGGAACACTCTGGGCGTTAGGGGGGTTTGGCGATGGTTACTTAGTTGAATTCAAATTGAAAATCTAAACGTGAGTCTCATATAGACAGCGACTGACGCGAGATGCGTGAAAGGAAAAAAAAAATAGATCGTGGCGTTCACGTTTCGGTATGTATGGATTTAAATTTTCGTATAGCGATCGCTCTGATAAAGTTTCAAATATCTTTACGATAATTTTTTATGGCCGTTTTTTCTTTATTTCTAACCAGTCAACTTTTGCATTCTGCATTAGTCTCGCATTAGAATATCAAAATTTATGAAATTATCTAAACTGCAGCTGATAGTATAGGCAACGTATTTCCTGAATTGATAATACTCTCGTAACTACCGTACAGTCGAATTTCAAACGGAAAACTTATTGATCGATCAATTAATTTTAAACAAATAATCTGCTAAACAAAAATATTGCGATACGATCGTAATATTAATATTTTCCAAATACATATCGGCAGGCATACAATTTTTATTAATTATATCAAAACTAAAACATTTTACTTGTGTTGAATAGTGTTTCAAAACGTAATAGGCAAGATTAGAACTTTTGAAGAACACAGATGTATATATTAGTTTTCAATCGATCGTTATTAGTTTTCAGTCAATATTAATTTTCAATCGATATTCAAAATGTATTTGTATATCAAATCTTGAATCAGCTATGCCCATAGGCGACGCCAGCTTGAAAACTTATGAATTTTTTTATCATTAATTTAAACTTACCAAAATATTGACATAAATGCAATTTGTTAATTTAAATATCGGTCTATCCCTTTAAGAGTACTACTTCTTTTCTGTTCCAATAAATAGAACAAAAAAGTTAAATCTCAAATACAAGCAAACCCGCTTTCGAAACCAAGTAGTTCATACATAAATAATTGTATCGGACCTTCCTTATTCGTGAAACAGGATAGTGCGCTTTAGACGCTACTTGAATGTAGTTCGCCCATTTTCCGATATAGAGGCCGTTGGCGCGAGTAGTTCAAATATTAATCAACGAGCCACGGCGAACACTATACGAGAATCATCGTCAATTTTTTTCCCGAGTTAGGAAACGGCAACATTTGAACTTCGAAATGTCCCATTTAACTTTGAGCGTGCCTGAACCCCCCCCCCATGTGTGAACATGCTGCACGGACAATGCAAGATGGACGGGGTGGTGAAATGGTGCGACTAGGGATGAGCAGGCGGCATGGAGGGGGGAGGCAAAGGGAGTGATGGAAGAGTGCCCATCTCGGGCGTAAACACAGCACAGTAACAGCTATCGAAAACTCCCCAGCACACTAGAATGATTTTGGAGCGCGTGGCGCGATGCATTGAAAACGGGTGGACCACTTCAAAAGAGCTTTTACCACATCATGCATACAGTCCTAAACACGTCTGCCGCCGACGTAAACACTTCAAAGAAAGCTTTAAATGGATATACACTTTCTATATTGGTTGTCGTTATATCCGCTAGACGGCACTGCGCGCTCCGATTTCGCTCAAGAAACCCGCGGAGGAGGAAAGCGTTTGTTCAAAACGGATAACTGAACCGATTTCTTAAAAAAACACATTTAGAACTTTGTTTAAAAAGACTATTGTAGTGTTTGATGATTTCATGCAGGTATCTAATAAATACTATCCGTCAAGCTCAGTGGGTGTGGCAACAGATTGCTGAGCAGGTGGCTCCTGGTCTGATTCCCGCGCAGGCTCTCATTTATTCGATCCTGGGGTACTGGTGAAAATGTGCCCTTCATATATTGCCTAAGCAACACGAAGGGTACATAATCTCTTGCAGATCGATATTCACTACAGTAAGGGGAATTTTCCCACTAAAAAAATAATAAGCCTAATGTTTCAAAATCTACTACAGAATGTGTCACAATATCCACAAAAATATAATGGAACAAGAAGTAAATTAACAGTTGAGACACAAAAGGAAATTCAAAAAACTTCAATTAGCCATCTTGAAAAATCGATGATACTTTGAATAACTCACTCGTTAAAAACGGGCAGCATATAGTTGTTAGCTGTCCCGCATAAAATGAATATAATGCGTGATTAGTCTCACGGGGCAGCACAATTGTTAATTAAACCGGATAGAAAAATAATTTATACAGTTGCTTCCTAGCTTTAAATTACAACAATTATATTGTATTGTCACTAAGCAAATATTGTGTGATTGGCTCTTCAGGGGGCAGCTAAAGTTGAAGATTGTATACAGAGCACATTATACAGTACATGTAATGCGATTTTATGTTATTGAGTGTTAATAATAGAAATTTTTTCAGATTAAAAAAAAACTAAAACAAAAACATAGATTGGATATTTAAACCTCTGTTAGCAGCGCAATAGGTAATCTGATCACACGACTGCCAATAAGTTCAGCCATGACCGAACGTACTGCCAATATAATAAATGCGCCAAAACTACGCAGTAAACAGACAGGATCACAAATACACATATATTATAATACACGAAACCAGTAGGCTGTCGACAATATCTACATGATATTGGCTATTTTGTAGTAATTGACGGGAAATGCTTCGCGATACATATAATAGCTTTTTGACAACCCCATTTATCTATCCATCATTTATGCATGGAAATAGGTGCATGCCGCGCGCCTGGCGGGGTTGTAACGATGGTTATTTTCGCGCAGCGTCCTAGGGGCAATTATTGCGGAAGAATGGAAGAGCGCTGCGTTGATATTAGCACGTCGCACAACCACCACCCAACCGAATTTAGTGGTGTTATGGCGCGGGCAGACGAGACATAAGTTTTATCAACAATATGCCACGTTTGATCCGCGACGAAATTTTTGTCTCGCAATATTCTAGCTCTCGGGCAACTGAGCATACTCTTCGTGTGCACGGAATGGTAGCGCTCCGAGCCGCGCTCTAGCAGAAAAGTTGAACTAGCTCAACTTTTTTCAGCAAGAGCGGAGATAAATAAAAGGGTCACCCGTATAGCAGAGGAAGGAGGTTCACAGACAAACGAGACAGAAAGAACAATGAGAGAGCCATGCACAGGGGTGGAACTCTGTCCCGTGCGTGTGAACCAGTCTTTTAAAATGTCAGATAGAGTTTCTCTCAGAGCCTCTCTCGTCGCCTCTTTTAGATAAAATAACGTCCAATGTATGAACAGTTCCTTCAGATTGCCTGAGAGCGCGACGTCATATTATTGCTAGAGCTACTCTCGTGTTAGAACGCGACATTAGATGGTAGACATCAGCACCACAGAATGAAATTTCTTGCACATTTATTTTTACAATTTTTTTCTTTCGCTAGGATGGCATTACGCGACACGTCTATACACAGACAATCGTTTTAAATAGTCGATATTGACGCAAAAGACATCATCCGGGTTGTACATTGGTGGCGATTAGTCGATTTGAAATATTTGCAAAGCTAATAAATATGCAAGATGTAGTATAACCGTACAGATACTATAAATAATCACATAATGTTTCCTTTCTCCCTAACGCACCCACAGTCAACCCCTATCGCTAATGAGTGATGGTGCAGTGCTAAAACGCTGGGTGGATGGTTTTTCATACGATGTAGCCGTAGCACGTCAATACTGCTCGGCCCATTACTGCGAATTCTTGAGCTAGCCTCATAGGAGGTTGCGTATAGAGGGGGCTTCCCATGCACGCGAAATACGACGTTCGATAAGCGGCAAAGATGTGAAAAGATGTGATTGTATTATCGGGGTGTTCACTCACTTAGAGTTAAGTCTGGTTGGTTAGATTAGCTAGATTCGGTTAGGATAGGATAGGTTGGTTAGATGATAAGAGGAAACGTGGTCCGGTACAGCACCGGAGAATAAGACGATCAGAGCCTGGCGAAGCTCTATTTGAAAACGACGAAAGACGACACTCCACACAATTCTGTCCCCCACCATCCCTCACATGCAGAAAAGGTTTACAAAAATTTAATAATTACCAGGGTATGTCTAAATATTTTTTCCAAACCCTAGAAATTCATACTATCACAAGGTTGGTTATATTACTTAAATTCGGTTAGGTTGTTTAGGTTAGGTAAAATTTGTTTCACTGTGCATGTAAAATGGGGAGTAATTCCGTTGTCAGGAAGATCCAGCTTTGTGTGTGTGAGTACATGCACTAAGCGCACCTCGTGCGAGGGTACGGAATTCGCACTAATGCCTCGTGCAGTAAAAACTTGTGCAGTGAAGACATGGAACCGAACCCGGTATAGCGGCGGGTGCGTCGTCGTAAAGTAGTTATTGTTAGACAGAGGAAGGAGGGAGGTGGTGGAAACACACAGGGTTAAATGCATTAACGCCGCGCGAACGTCTAAAATATTTCCCTCCCTCACGGGCTCGAATTAATAAACCACACATGGGCGTGTGCACCCTAATTAAGAGTTTGCTGGGATTCACCCTCCCTTTCCCACCTCCTTTTGCTTGTGTGCTATTTTTATTATTTAGGAGTATGATGAAAGGCAGTCGGGCCATTCCCTGCCAAATACACCACGCCATCTTGTCATGATGAATCTACGGACATACATCAGAGCGATATACACTGTGTATGGTACAGCAAAATATCTCAACGTATCACAAACCATTATTCAATGCATAATTATATTTTTCCTATGGTTTTCAAATTGAGTAGAGCCACCCAACAAAACATTTATAAAATTGCCATTTTTTTCCGCAAGCAACAAAGTCTTTTTCTGCTGACATGCTTTTACATCCGTGGGTTCGCTTCCTTAACTGGTGATATTTCAGATTACCAAGGGTTTAAAATATATAATTTCGGAAAGATCGTTCAGATACTGAAAAACACAACATTATACCATACTATTGAAACCTTCAAATAATTACAATTAGTTAATTATTTTCGAAATTTATAAGCACGAGAAACAAATAAAAAACATACGTTTGTACATTTGTACGTTTATAACGAATTGTAACGATGCTGATAAACGAGATTGCAATTAAATATGCAAAATGATAAATCGCCGTACATTTTAACTTCAAAACGTGAAAATTTCATTTTTTAGATGGTAGGTTAGGAGGTAGTCAAATTCAAGCAAATATTTAGTTAGAGCCGCGTAGTGGAATAAAATAATAAAATATATTTAGACCGTGGGACTAGTCCGCGGGTCGCGCCATCTGGGACGGATCGTTTAACTGTTATACCAGAGGGGAAAGAGATGGATTAATGTAGAAACAAATACACCTGATCTACAAATCGCGATTCGAGTTAATTATTAACGAACAGTTTGGAATCGAATTCGATATGACTTACATTTTGGTCAAATTCAAATCTTCTTTAATTCCATCAGAAACAAATAGAGCAGACATTTTTTTTTTGGAATTTGTTACCTAGCGCATAATATTCAAAATTTATCCTTAGCAAGGGGTTTTCGTGGATCTAACAGATAAGCTCTACATACAGAATTATGCGCGCATACACGTACCTATTGCGACCTACGGTTGCTATTTATTTTTTTCTTCTCATTAATTGGATAGTTGTGCACGGTCTGGTAATTATAAGCATTGATGCCTACTCGAAAGCAGCGACAACACGAAATATTAAGCCATGTAAGCAAATGCGAACAAAAATCGATATTTTTTTTTCTGGTCGTCAAATAATTGGAATTTATGATGCAATCTACTTACTCATTTTTCGAATTAAGCACGTTGGCAACATTAAATGCCGCGGGCAGAGAAAATTGTGCGGGCGCCGTACGGAAGACATAAGGCAGAAAAAATGTAATAAAATAATGAAGCCCCCTCCCCCTACGCAAATCACATGTCCAATAATACATCATGTTTATTAGCGCATCACTCATCGGCTAAGTCGGCGCTATCTCCTCGTTACACATATTGCATTATGTTCAATCGCATCAACACCGGTTGTACGGCATTACATGAATCTAAACCGAAATAGTGTGATATCGTTTCTTGAACGCGAAAAGTCATGCCTCAAATCACTTGCCCGTTGTAACAATTCGACGACAGGTAGTTTGTGCAAACTTAAATTGATTCATATTTATACTCGGTATGAAGTAAAATAAACAAATGAGTACGTACCAGAGGCTCAGTGAGTACGAAGCCAACGGTCCCGGGTTCGATTCCCGGCGCAGGCTTTCGTCTATTCGTTAGCCTTGGGTACTGGCGTCACCCCTGAGCTTTCATTAGGGGGTTGGGGGTGGCTCCTGCAGCCTGGCAATTCTAGCTGCCATTCCCCATCCCTGCCCTTCCCTGCCTTTCCCTGCCCCACGCATATCTCCATGAGGGTGCAGTAATCCTGTAGTGCACTAGGCACTACGGTGATTTAAAAAGAAAAAAAAAATCATAATTGAAGCGGTCAAAGATACAGTGGTGTAACTGCCATATTTTCTTTTCATAGCTTAACTTGCGTAGATGGCATTTACTCACTAGACTCAAATACCAAAAAGATAAGAGTTGCACCATAACGGTTCTAAATACGTCAGTTTCGTTCGATAAATTCATCTACAATTAACATGAATAATCATTTAGCTATGATTTAAAAATAGAGATACATATTTAAATACATAAAATATTGCAGTGTCCCTCAACAATCAAGAAATGTCAACATATTCAGTATGTGTCCAATTATAAAAAAACACATATGACTACAACATGGGCCTAAACATTGGTTGTGCCAAAATATATTTGCTAATTCGTCGTTCGTAACATAGAAAATGTATAGACACAACCGACCTTAAAAATGGGCTTTAATACTGCAAATAAGGCAACACTAATTCCAAACTCATGAAAACGATATATGAGCAAAATTATAAACTACATTACACTGTTTACTACTAGTATACTCCACTGTACTACATTATAAAATACACTGTTTTCATTCGACAAACCGTCGCTGTAATCTTTGATCGTATAAGACGTTCTACAAAGATGAGAATTCCTTAGGAGCCGTTGGAAAGTAACAATAATAAGATGATGAGGTCTTCGACCAGAGAAGACCTCATCATCTTATTAAGACGTTTTAATTTCTAAACTTAAGTTGGAGATAGTTTTTATTTTTTACAGGTGAAAAAATCTATAAATTATTGATTTTGTAAAAATAGACCCAAACCGATAACATACAAAGTACAAAAACAAAATTGTAGTCGCATAATGCACTTTGGCAAGCATGACGCTGGCATGGGACGTACACGCAGATTTGTTGACACGTCAAAACCCACCACTCATAAATGCCGCGTCGCAACAAATTATTAATATTGCAATTATAGTTTTAGGTTTCATTTGATATAATGCGCGCTCCAAATTATCCTGCCTGGTGACGTACAAGCGCACAGAGTGCCATGCCATTAGCTGCGTTTATAAAGCTGAGAGGTTGCGCCGCATATTTCAATGATGAAATCTGTGCTCCTTTTTCATCACCGGGAAAAGTAATTACTAGCGACAAAGAAGTAAACAGTGTGTGTGTGTGGTGGAACGAGACAATTGCTCAAAGCTTTGAAATCTTGTTAATTAAATGTTCTTTATGTTTTGTTTTTTTTGTATTCACAGGCAAATGTAAATATTTTGCTCGAATCGTTTTTACTTGGCGTGTGGTGGCTTCTGATTCGTTTGAGTAGACTTCAAGTAGTTTCGAATGGTCTTGGAATTATATGAATGCACTGAGAAGGTAATAATAAAATTAAGTAAATACATCTGTATAAAACTAATAAATAAGTAAATATGCTAGGAAAGTCACTTTACTCGACCTGACAATTTGACTTTAATCGACTAGTTTATTTGTTAATTTGTTTCCTGTAGTTGCTACTGTAGTTAATTTGATAATTAATTAATTCATGAATTAAATCTTGGCAAAATTGTTATCTACAAGCAGAAGGCAAGCTCACATCTAAAAAAAAAAAATTAATACATATTTTTTAAATTAAGTCTAACTGATTTCAACAATGATGGTGCTTCTTCTGCACCCCGATACGGATAAATCATCAATTGAAATTCAACCGATTATCGATAACCGATAGATAATCGGTTAAATTCAACACCTAACTGGTTTCGTTCCAACAAATCAAGCTAACGAATTGCTACTGGAGTTATCAGTAAATCGACATCCACAAGCGACCTCAATTCAGATCTGATAAACAAAGAAAACACATTGATGTTAGTTCCAATTGAACGTCAATCACCATCAAAATCGACTCAGATCAGATAATCCCGTGTGCACGTAATATTTCGGGTCTCCCTTGTGAAGAGGCCCATAGAGTTTCGTGTTTTCACAGCACTGATTACGCTTTTGGCCGATTGCTTGGCCAGCGGATACTCATCGTTTACAATTACTGGTGGCGCCGGTGCTTGAGCCGAACCGCCGCCACGGATAACGCCGTATGCCGAGTGTAGTATCCGAGACGATGGGGTCACCATCTTGACGGTTCAACAACTTTTCAGTCAAAAATCGCCGATCGATTGGTCAATTTATTTCTGCTGGGCCCTCTCACACTCTCAGCTGCAAATTGAATGTTCCTCCCACATAAAAAAAAGACGAAATTCCGTCGAAACGAGTCAAACCGATCTAATCTTTCATGAGGTAGGTGAAAACCGCGGATGGAAACTGGCAATCGATTTGGTGAAATTCAACCAAGACGAAAATTTTTAGTCACTGACCTATCGAACTCTGCCTCAAGGCGAACCAGTTGCTCAAATTTTACTTACAACGTTCAAAAAAGTAAATGCAAATTAACTAAAAAATTTCCTATATATTGGTCAATAGAGAAAACAAGTAATTTGCGACAAGACATTTGACAAATTAAAACAACGATAAAATTCAGATCAGACTGGGGCTAAGACGACTGAGCTGGCGAGATGCTACAGTAAAAAGCGGTAAAATCAGAATAGACATTTGCAAAATAAAATATCGTGTCGTTCTGCAAACGAAATTGACCGTTACCTTAACATCATGGCTCCACCAACTTATGTTCCTAGTACCCGCTATAACTGTATATAGATGTGCTTCACGAATGATAACAAGGAACATCCTTGTGATGATTCGTGGTAGATTTGTATACAACTCGCGTTTAAGAAATTTGACATTGCAAATGACATGCAAGTACCCTATGCAAATACTCGTGCCAGCAGATGGCATATTTTTGAGCGGTAATGACTGCAATTTGAGATATTTCTATACTTTGCTTTAAAAAAATCTAAATCATGTGCTTTTGGAAGTAGGAAAGGTATGTTTTCAAAACGTAATAAAAATGGATATTAGTGATGAAAAAATAAAATCGATCGTAATCAAGCTGCTTTCCTGCAACTCGCTATGACTGCATTCGAAACCAGAGATGAGGGAGGTGGAGAGGGAGGTCGCTGTTGACAACGAGTCTTTTTTTTTTACTCTATATACTTTCTCCCCTGTGGCAAGAGACGTTCCTGCAAAACTCGGTACTCATCGTCCAGCGTGACTGAGGCAACACGAAAACAATTCCGCGCACGACTTGCGGTGCATTCCACTTACTTCGGAAACAGTGATAGTGTTTTCATAGTTGGGGAATCAAACCGAGCCTAGCGAGCTCTCACGCCTATCGACCTCCTCACTGTAAAATCAAAGATATGGAGATGGCTCAACTGGCGTACGACAGCGTTCGAAGGATCAAAGGCATTTTAAGCAAAACTAAGCCAGTGTTTCATGCAACCACCAACAACCTATCGGCCTCGCTGTAAAATCAAAGCTATAGACATGGTAGACGGAAGCTTTAATGGCGTATGATATAGTTCTGAGGATATAAGACATTTAAAACAATATTTAGCCAGTGTTCCATACACCATCGTACGGGAAAATACGCCATTTTCTATATAGGAGTGCGCATTACACCTTTTTTAAAGTTACTTGTTGTTACAGTTGCATGAAAGCCAGTGCATAGCAATATATTAATTATAACTGCTATTTCATTTGCTAGTATTGCTAATAAAGGGTTTGAGAGCATATTAACTTTTGCAAAACGTCATCGAACAAACAGAATCCGGCACAAGGAATCGAGCCCGAAACCGTCGCACCACAGTTGGCCACAATACCAACCGGGCAACGATGAAACGTAATGTTTTATTTTTTATAGTTGGCCATAAGTTTGGTCATAAGTGTATTCTGCCTAGTAAAACACAGGTTTCGGGGGATCGAGGGTCGGGGTCCAGAGACGACACCCTGCTGTTAAAACCAGTCCCAGGACCGACTAACCAATCATCATAAGTGGAAGACATTTTTTATTTTGTGTATAAGGACTTTTCTGAATATAGTTCTTTAAATTTCAGATTAAATGTTTGAAACGAATTACAGATCGGTTTCCTAAACTGGTTATCCGAAGAAAACCAAGTACATGTAGATATGGGCAAGTTGTCGCCTGAAATAAGCATTGGCTGGATGCCAGCTCTCCAGCGCCATCTATCCGCCGAATAAAAAAAACAAGCGAGGCATGACAGAAGAACGCGCAAGCACGCCAATGGAAAAACGATACCCGAACGAGTGAGGGATAGAGAGAGAACGCGAAGAGTCGTACAGCTCGGGCGAGCTATCCGCTCGCTTTCCACTTGATTGGATTACACGTTAGCGTCTTATTCTGGCGTGGCAAACGCTCACGTTCCATGTTTTTTCGTTGGATTTCACACTGCATGAAGAAGAAATACAGAGTCTATACTTCCCCCGCCACACATCAATACGTGTATGTTCGCGAGCTCGTTCTGCCAATGATGACAAACTGCTCGGCGACTGGAGGGGGTGAGCTACCCTAGAGAGAAACTCGACTAGTCAAATATTGCTGGTTAATTTATTTGCGCAAGTTTATTGCATGCTTGTACGAATTGTCTTTCTGGCCTCGGAGAGACACGGTAACCTAGTTAATGGAGAAAATGCGCCAACCAGTAACTCACAGTATATCCAGAAGATATCTCGTAGTTGAACAAACTACAAAATACCTTAACGATTCTAAAAAAAGCCCGGTACAATAAGTAATCGCACACATTACGTCATTGAATTACATGTAAACGCTTGCAAGTAAGCTACATGTACCAATATTTTAATCGATATAATTGTCGATTTTTATTGGACGTCGTGTGGTCAATAGATAATGGAAATTATCCAATCTCTTAACTAATGTGTATTACATTTTATCAGATTCATAGATCATAAATTGATCTATAGGTAATTTAAATTAGATATTTTAAGATAGTGGGGCAATCTTTTGAAAATTCAGAGCATAGAAGTCCGTTACAAACGAACCTTGATGTACCCAAAGTATATTCGACTTAAAATGCTGACAAACATCAAATTATCACGTTCTCTATGTTTTTCACTGCAGTGATGCTCTTGAAACGAGTGTCACATAAAACGAGTGTGGACTTGAAGGTCGCTGATCTCTCGTGATGCAGCGTCCCGAATATATCAACTCCCAATACTGGGATGGCCACCCTAGCTACGTGACAACCGATCTGACATGTGCGTTACAATCACGCCGTGTCTCCCCAACCCTATAATTCCAATCCACCTCATCCTTCCGGCCTAACCGCCAACACCTCGTCGAACGGCAGTCACCGTCATCACCACCACCACTAGCGCCACCTACATCTATTCCATTCACATCCCCCCCCACCACCACCACCACGATCCACTCTCAATCCACCACCCCTCTCGACCGAGATATCGGCCCCAACGCGGCGCTAACAAAGTTACGCGTAAACGAAATAGTTGCTAAAGAAATAACCTCGGCAGAGAGCTGGCGAGGGTTTGGTTCGTCGTACTCGCACGTGCGCTAACCATCGCGTATCTTCATTCGGCGGCTAACAAATTCATACGCCGGCTGCATAGCAATCATGTTGGAGGAGGATGTGGGGAGGGGGAGAGACCAACGTAACTGAGATGTCAAGTGTACTATACTGTAACACGCGTACGAACGACGAGCGCCTTTAAAGGGGAGCTTGTCGCTCAACGATGTTCCGCTGAACGCTCGCTTTTCATTCGAGGTAATCAATTTTTTTTTATTCAATCGGTTGTAAAAATAATATTATATTTCCGATTCACGGGGGTGCGTGGTGGAAATCGGAACGAAATGGTCTAGTTTTGATTAACCGAGTCGATCGGCGTTTTGCATTTTGCAAAATACAAAATTTGGCAATCACCGATTTAGAAATGATGATTTTTTTAAAAATCAATCTATTATTGATTTTAAAAATCACTCGATTACTGATTCTAAATATAAATCGGTTACTGATTTTTATTTTAAATTCGTTTCTGATTTTAAAAGTAAGTCTATGCTTACATTAAAGAGTAATTCTATGAATACTACAATAGGTACCCGAGAAATTAAATAAATATTGCAAACTACTCGATTAATAATTTTTTTTTAAATTTACCGGTATTTGATAAAAATTATAAGTTGTCTATTTTCAGTCAGTTCGCTTTAAAAATAAATAAATTTGGGAGCAACGTTATTAATTGAACAATTAGCAAAAGATTGTTTACCATAAAGAATATTTGAAAAAAACTATACCGGTACATTTAGAGTATATTTATAAAATTAATTTGAGTGAAGCGGTAAAACCACTCTATTAAAACTTTTTGACCAAAACGCCAAGCAAAGGAAATATCTAAAACCCCAAAAAAAATAAAAATTCAATGTGACAAAATACGAAATGATTCTCTACATTTATAATGGATCGCCGCATTAAAGAAAAATTATTTTCGCAGCATGAATATAAGCAACGCAACATCAAAAACATTTTTTTAAAAACTTCACTTTCATCGCGGCGGCTACTGGTAAATAAATGTGCACAGTCATCAGTAGAGAGTAACACGCGATTTTGTCTGTCACAATTCAGCAGAGGAATAATAAAAAAAAGTTTCGGCCATAGTTTAGATATGAATTACGTAAGCATTAGACGGAACACTTGGGGGGGTTTGGAAAATGCAAGCCATACTTCCTCGGATAGGAGAGTCGCAAACACGGATTTCATTTTTCATCCATTAATGATCCGCAATTTTTGTGATGGAATATTTAAAAAAAAAATTATATTTGCTTGGGAGCACCAGCGAAAACACGCCGGCGTGCCCCTATATGATCCGGAAAACTCGCTTAGTTGGCACGAAAATAAGAAAGGAAAAAAAAAAGTATTTTCGTCTATTAGTATGCAAAAGTAAAATCGATAGAGCGGTTTCGGCGAAAGACAAAAAATTCGGTCGCCGCGTCTCGGCTTACTCGCTAAATATCACAGTACGAGTATATGGATTGTACATATATCATCGTGGTGGTTTTAAGAGCTTAAATGAAGCCACATTTTGCATGCTACGCACGTATACCACGAGGCTGTATTCTTTGTTTTTTCTCCATCAGCTTTTATAAAAATATTCTCATGGATTCGTAGAAAAATTAAATCAAATAAGACAACGACATTATTGCTTTCGTTTAGGAGTTTTGCAAAAACGAAAAAAGGGCTTTTTTCACTAGACATGATTATGCTATAAGAATTCTCATTAAAAGAAATCGAAAATAAAGGAATAAAAATTTATAATTCCTGCTATAACAAACGCGTCTCAATAAACTACTATATGAATAACAAGTTGTACAGTATGCGACAATGTAATTACTGATCCCTACATGTTGTAAATCACTCAAAATACAAATGAATTCATAACACAAAAAATAAATAACAAAATAAAATTAATATTGGATATTTTTTTGGGGAGAAATTGAGAATTCCCCTTACTGAATTGAATATCACTACTTAAGATTCTGAACCTAACATATGAAGGACACGTTTTCACAGAACCCTAATATCGAATAAAAGAAAGCATGCCTCGGAATCGAACCCAAGACCACCCGCACGACAGAATATCCCATATCCACTGAGCTAGACAGATCGTACGTTATTAGATATTATTTCGTTAAATACAGCACATGGGAGTTTATGGATGTTTGTAAAGAAAAATACAAATTGAATACGAAATTTATTAACGAATGCGTATTTGCATAAAGCGCCGGTAAGAAATAAAATTAGTATATTTATTATTATATATATTTACCAAAGGAGACTCTTCTATACTGCATAAGTCTTACATTTTACAAAGAAATATTCTCAAACATAATCCGGGTATTAAACCGTGGAAGACGCATTGAAGTACTCTCACTCCACGTGCGTTGAATTAACGATACAAATGCAGTCGCCCTTTTCCCAAACATTGTAACATAACAATAGCAGAATATAAAAATCCCGCCCTGAGAATCCATGCAAACGCCATGAGCTGTTTTTGCGATAATTTCAAGCAAAAGTAATTATTTCAAAAGCAGGGGGTAGCAATGGCTTCGTTCCCTGGAAGCTCGAATAACGAGCGATAAATGTGTGGCTTTCATTCGGTTTGAACAAGTTGAATTCGGATTGAACAAATGGAAACAAGTCATTACATTCACTGCGGAATATCAATATTGTCTGGGTCAGGTTGCATAAACATGTTAGTCGATATGGCGAGAAATCATAAAATCGATGAAAGCCTTCGTCATACTAAAATAGGGAACTTCTTATCAACAATCCAAATCAATTATATACAGGGTGGGCAAAAAAAAATGGCACCAAAAATGGTTTTGGCTCTAATGTGGTCAAATGTTTACAGAATGCTTTGAAATTTTGCACAA
>JAUJYS010000186.1:0-28365 GCA_033995665.1 Melogona broelemanni | reverse complement strand
ATTCTGTAGTGCACTAGGTGCTACGGTGAATTAAAAAAAAAAAAAAAAAACAGCTCCAGTTCCCGTTCCTTCGTTGAAAAAAGGAACCAGCTCCCGTTACAGTTCCTCAAAAATTAAAAGAAATCTAGACGTTACTAAGTTACATTTCAAACGGAACCTAAAACTTTTCCATTCCTTCGATCAAAAAATATTTTAAAAAAACATTTGCGGGAACTAATCTACTGGACAAATTAAGATTTGCGGACGCAGACCAAAAGCTTTCAACATATCAAAAAATTTTAGCAATTTCTGTTTGATGCTACACATTTGTTCCGCTGACGACACACTTTGGAAAACTATACTTGTAGAAAATTTAAGGTTGTTGAAAAAGGAACCTTTTACACTGAAGAGGAACCTCCGTTCCAGTTCCTCAAAAAAAGAACCTAGGCGTTCTTAAGTTCGTAAAAAAAGGACCCAGTTCCTAGGAACGGAGATTTTCCGTTCCGTTCCTACCTAACACTGCTAATTGGAAGAGCGAATAGGACAATAGGAGCGGGACTAAAGGCAAAGACCCCGCCGCGCCGTTCCTAACAAAACACGCTTATCAATTACAGATAAGCAACGGTGGAATCTGCGTTGCGGGAAAATAAATTTATGTCCCGTCGAGTTTGAACTATGCGGTCGATGACACGTCAGATTGACCGTGACAGCGGTCGCGCCGACCACAAAGAGAAACGGTGGTAGCTTTTCTTACCGCTATTCACAACGTCGCTTCTGATTAGAGCTCGTGCAAAGCGTGTCGCGCCATAAATCGAACATTTATACGTCGGGTTAACCGTCAAAGCTGGCGAGGGTGACTTTTTTTTTTCTCCAACGCCCCTTCCCCCTCCCGACTCCAATTCATTATGTCTTTCATCCCTGTATATTTGATGTAGGGTGGATGGATGTATCGCGTTGCAAATTGCTTCTGAAAAATGAATGGCGGCTCCCGCTTATCTGTATAATTTCTAGCAAACTCTGTTGCCTGCACGTCGCGTTCATTCCTGTTTCATTCACTCGCCGAAGTTGACGTGTAAGAAAACCAATATCGACCCCAACTCCACCTCTATATAAACCTGTATTCTCCTGAGACCCGAGGCTCGACGGGGGCCACATTGCCATCTACAGGGAAAATAGGGAAAGTGAGGCGTGAGATTGCCGCCGCTGTAGTTCTGCCTCGTCGTGTCATCGAACGCTACACTATAGGTTCGAATCCGGGATGCAGCAGATTTTTTTTTTTAAATTCATTTGAATACCTAAGTTAAGTCAGTAATGTTAGTGTATTTATTTGTCGTCGATTTAATCTTTGATGAGGTATCAGAATAAAAAAAATTAAATTGACCACGTAAATGACGTAGGTAAGGTTAGTTTTCGATTTTACGTCGGTATTTCACATTACCACTGACCTACACACACACTACACATTACACAACTTACTTATTTACCGGTAAGCGAATTTAAAAAAAATTGAAGCTCTAATGCGTAACTCATTTTTTAATCCTTTAACCGGCCAATTGAATTTTTAATTTCAGATTTTTATTCACATTTAAATATATCATGTATTGATATATTTAGCAATATTATAAATATGAATACGCCCTATAATTGTAAATGTATAATAACATAATATTATAATACAGTAAATATAGCATTTAATTTTAAATTTATATTTTTTTCAAATTTAAAAATGTAGCGGTTACGGGCTGGCCGGCTAGGGGCTACAAATTCCTGTTAATTCAGCGATAGGCAAAGGTTTTGTCGTGCCAATGCAATGCAATGCAAAGCACATAATTATCTATACTTTAAATATACTATAATTTGTATTGTATAGTGCCTCGTTTCCCAAACTGTGCTCCACGGTCATTTCCAAAGGCTCCGCGGCTACTCCTGGAAAATAAAATATATAATAAAATCAATTAACTTGTATGAATTGGTGGCTTATAAGGGGCTCCGCTATGGAAATTGGTTCGAGTCAAAAAGTTTAGGAAACATTGGTATAATGCGTAGTTGTAAAATTAACAATACTACATATATAGTTTGTATAGTGCATTTCTCGACACTTTCGCGTACTACCAGACATACAGGTAAAAATGTACACCGGATCCCATTAGGATGGCAGGTTCACTATAATTTTCTCACTTGTCGTACGCGCCCGATTATACTCGGAGCGACCCCTGTTGGAGGCGGTTTCCCAAACCCTCCTCGTAGATTCGAACCTAACCTTGGCCGAGCTTGGCTCCACCCACCCCGTGCGGCACGCTCGCGTTTTCCTTTCGCAAAAGAATAAAAATCTATGAAGGCCGCCGCCGCAATAAACAATGGTGATAGTCGTAGTAAACGCATACTAATGCGCTGGTGGCGGCTTTGCAGGGTGTTGTATGTGGGGTTGTGCTGGCGGGTTTTGCGTTGGTGTTGCTGGGCTAGGGGCCGGGTGCTATGTTGGCGGGATACCGACCTGATGGATACCAACCCCAGTTTTACCTTTTACTGCTTGGAGAAACAGACTTTGGAATTATTATTTTTTTTTTTTGGGAGGAGAATTTTGGAATTCAAATAAAGGCAAGGACGTCCAAGGGTAATAATAATTGTGGCGTTTTGCGAGAGCGGACATTTTTGGTGTACGTAGGAGCCCGTGCCGTATTTTTGATCATTTTTATTTGAAATTTTCTGATTTTCGATAGCGAAGCATTTTGTAAAAATCGACTTGTACACTAATTACTGTTTATGCTTTCATTGTAAGGAACTGTTTGAAAATAAAAATAGAAACAATTTTGTCATATTTTTAGAAATTAAAGCGCAAGTCCAAAATATCCACCTCTGGACGACGCTCAAAGCGCCTTTTACCACTTGTCACACATTCGACCCACAATCAAATTGCGTTGTGAAGTCTGGGTTCGAATATTTGTCCGCGTGAAAGTTAATTAAAAATGGATATAATTTGATTAATTCTCAGATTCCCAAGGTCGCAATTTAAAAGTGCGATTCGATGATGATATTCCTCGACCACAACAGCGGGATGGGGGTATTAGAAGAAAATTTGGTATTTTCATAAACTGGTCATTTGGCTCCCGCCATAAGTCTTCGGGACTGTTTGCGGTTAGAGTTTTTAATTGTAATTGTTTGCCAATTTTGTTCGGGACCGGCCCCGCCGGTCTTCGTTTTGGCGCAATACCGTACGGCGCGTTGGCTCGCAATCGATCAAACCTACGCGAGCGACATTGAAAAATGGACGACGCGCCAGTGTAGAGCGAAACGACGCATGCGTGATGGGGTGGTGGGAGGGCCGAGGATGAGGTTGACAGTAGAGGACTACTAGTTCAGTGCCACTACAGAGATAGGAGGATATATAGTCGTAAAGGAGAGAAAGGATGTGCTCTTCTATGGGAATTGGAATCGTATTTCTTATCTCTCCGAGATTGAGACACACAAAAAAATAGAAGTCGTTCGTTGGCACTTGACGTAAGATCGTTCCAAAGAAAGGAAACAGTCTTTACATGTATTGATTCGAAAGGACGGGTGATACTGTCATGATGGTTAATTTGTTTGTTCCACGGATATTTTGCCAGTAAATGCTGTTCTCAAATATAATAAAATATTTAACTACTTAATGAATTAGTGGAACGGAGTCCAATGAGAAAATTTGAATCTACAGTTTTTAAATATTTAACTGAAAAGGTATTTTTTAATCACGATTTTCTCCATAGAGATCCGAGGGTGCAGTAATCCTGTAGTGCACTAGACACTTCGGTGATTTTAATATAAAAAATATACATGTCTTCTGTTGCATTTACGAATAGGTCAGTCGCCCTTTAGAATTACATGTATGGGCATACATTTTTTTCCCGACCAAAGTCAATCGTTATTAGATCGATAATATACATGTAGAATACTGGAATTGGCATCTCTGTTGCGAATGTGGAAAGGTTTTCTGAAGTTATTATCACTCTTGTTTAATATATCTAGTTTTAAAATTTTACAAGTTAAGAATTACACTTCTGATAAAAAAATATTATAAATTAGATAGTATAAGTATATCAGTACAGTATATTTTTACGATATTTCTGGTCCAGTCTGTATTGCATCTGACTGCGGTGCGGGCAATCCCAGGTTCGACTCCCAGCGCCGGCTCTGTATTCGATCGCGTGACACTGATGAAACGTTCCCCCTCCCATATTGTCTAAGCAACACGAGGAATACATAATTTCCTGTAATGATATTCACTTGATTAAGGGGAATTTCCCCTTTATAAAAAATATATTAAAAATATCATTTCAATGCAAAATCAGTTTGAGAGAAAAAAAGTTCTTATTTTGATTGAATTTTATTTAATTTCTGCGTTTTTGGTACACCAATGGGTTTAGGTAAAAACGTACGGGAGAAGTTTTCGACGGCAACTCTAGTATATAGGCGGAATCTGGTGTTAATCCGGCTGCGGTTTTTCGGCTTCACCAGCGTAACCATAGAACGACCGTCGCACGTGGCCACCTCTAGGAGAGCCGCGCTGGGGGGCGCCCTGCTGACGTCATCGCTACTCCCGTTGCTAGGAGCAGTTCGCCGCAGAACGCGTCCGCGTAGCGGAGCCAGTTCCGCGTGGGCGTTGTTCGCGCCCTCTGTGGGTAGGTTCGGCAGCCTGAGCCGGCGCGCGATCGTTCATTGAGTTTTAGTGGGATGGGGGAGTAGGTAACCCCCTGGTCCCCGAAGAGATCGTTCATCTGTACGACAACGGCGTCTCCCCGGAGTCGCGGCGCACGTGAAATGGAATTAGCGTGTTTGGGCGAAAAGTTAATCTATGGCGTAGTTTCTGTGCATCATCGTACGGTCGGTTGGCGGTCGAGAGTTTCGGAGGTGTCCTCCGGAGACTAGCTAATGTCGACGAGGAACGGTTTAACGGTTCTATTCTCTATTGTGGCCGTCGTCGATTAGGTACCGGTAAACTAAAACGCAGCCAGAGGAATTGTTCTGAATAAAAATGACATTCCGAACAGCGAAAGTAGTGGAATGAAAATACAGTAACTATTGTTGGACGTTTGATTTTGGGACGTTTCGTTTTGCATGACGTTTTGGGGCGTTTTCTTTTTGCCTATTTGTAAGTGCACCCTATGAGATACTAGATACAGTGTTTATTTCAACCAATGGTGGGTTCGTTCTCTTTAAAAAAAAGAACCGGTTCCAGTTCCCGTTTCTCCGATGAAAAAAGTAACCAGTTCTCGTCCCAGTTCCTCAAAAATTAAAAGGAACCTAAGCGTTCCAAAAGGTCCTATTTTCAAAAGGAACCTGGATCTTCCCTTCGATTCCTTCGATTAAAAAATTTTATGAAAAGATGCTGAGTGGTGCAACGTTCGCTATTTTTTATTTGGTTGATTACGTTCACGATGACGCCAAATTCACATTTACGGGAACATCAATAAAGAATACGGCTATAGTTCACTTTACGGGCATGAGCGACCAGAAAATGCGTTCTATCGCTCCTCGCTAGCGGAGCGAAAAGGAGCGGTACGCGCTGATTTTCGAAATTCTAATTTACTACAAGATGGGCGACAACAGGCGAGAGTGACTTGCCTAAAAAAAATATAACATGAAGTGACAAATCACGTGAGTGCGGCTGTCAGTCTCACGTGATTTGTTACTTCATGTTATATTTTTTTTAGGCAAGTTAGTCTTAGATTTTCCGTTCGCTCGTCAGAGAAAATGTTCGCGTAAAGTGTAATTCAGCCGATTTTGTGTACATGAAGTCACTGAAGTGAAACAATAAATCAACTCTAGCTACATCGCTAAGCTCACCTATAAACGTAATTGAGTAGATTTTGTGTGTATTACAACATTAATATACATGGTACATCTCCCATCTCGAGCTACATGACGGTGTAATCTATGGATAACGATCGACCTACTTCGACATCGAATCACTAAAGTCCAGTTCGGGACGAATCAACGAGCGTGTAGGTCTACGGCAGTCGGACATTCCTCTAGTATGTTTGTTTGCAATTTCCCAAACACAGTTTGGACCAAATTTTAAAATGTCACACTGGAGGTTGTTGACTGAAGATGGCAGTTAGCAGTTTCAATTGTATTTTGTGTGGGCGACATTCGCTGATTAAAGCTTTTGAATGGTGCAGTGGGTGGTTATTTTTTACGACAGTCCCCCCTACGAGGCCTACATTGGCCACGCGAAACTTGGCCCGACAAAAGTGGAATCGATGTGAAGATATACTCACTCTCAACTAGAGGTGCTACTGAAATCGTATTCTGCATCGAAACCGGCTCAGATTTTCGTTTAAGCAATTGCCAGAACCCACAACCAAAAAATAAAAACGTATTTGGACTCAGTAAGCGGCCACCGCCATGTTGGTAAAAAATATCGATTGCATGACAGGTAATCGATACAATTGCGACATCGATTATTAAATAGATTACGTTCACACTTGATAACTCAATATCAATTGGTGCGTCAAATAAATGTTTAGTTGCTCAATTGCGTTGGAGTATCAAATAAGATGTTATAACTCATGCATAGACGCACTCTGCTGCCATGTATATCAAGACATCATGTCTGAACAAAAATAAGGTTGTGTGAAACGAAAAAAAGAGGGTACCTTTTTAATATCAGGGTATAAAATGACATCAGAATGTAAGGAAATATGTTTTACTATAATATTATTTAAAAAATAATTGAAATAAATATATTGCAATTTATAAATTTTGTGGTTTATAATAGCAACAATTTTATAAAATGAAATTATTTATTAAGTAGTTAACAGCTACTTATGATGGCGACATAAAAAACCGTGGCTTGTACTAACGAATGGTGATTAGTAACCGATTTTTTTCGAATAGAGGGCGCTACCATCTTTAATGGCGGCGGCGCGAGTTTTTCGTGTGTTAACTTTCTCATCGGTCTGTCAAAGTAGTACAATATATATCTTTAAATTTATGCAGCATACCCACAAAAGTTGTGTTTCATACAATATACGAGCATGTCAATTCCTTCATCGATCCATATTTGCTTCAATGATCAAACCGTCAAGAAATCCAATATCGCGTGTGACTTCTTCAGTCAGAAACCGACCTCGTTAAAAAAAGGTATGGATAGGCCTAACGTTCGAGAATTCGTTTTGATGAAAGGCTAGCCGGTAGCTTCTGTTGACAGTATCTTCTAATGACAACATATCAGAGATAATCAAATTGTCGAGATAATTCCAAAATCAATCAATATTTCATATATAAATGAGTAGCGACATAAAATTGGTTTGACAAACATTGTGCACTTAATTGACCTCCAAATGTCACCTTGTTGCGTCTGGCGAAGGGTCTCTCGTCTGAGTTGTTTTAAAGCTGCCCATAGCCATATGTGGTGCTGAAAGTAATGGATAAACTGAATCACGATTATCATCCTCAACGGATCAGATCATGGCAATGTCATTTATTAATCTCTGCTAGCAAAATAGCGCCGATTGCATGAAGCTGTAAAACCAATTGTTGAACTTAGCCATAACCATAAGTGCATTTTTTTAAAAAGTATGTGTACTATTACAATCGTTAAGAAAAAAAAATGAGTCAAGTATCCTTAAACTATGGTCTTGGGGCTGACAGTCTGACTTGTTTTCTACATACCTTGATTTTCATTGACTAAGCGAACCCTTACATGTGCTTGTACCTCTCGTGTAACGCCATCTAAACCGTTGTTTAATTTATTTTGATCGTACGCGCGTAAAGGAATGAGACATACGGTGAAAATATAAAATTTTGACATTTAATTGGCGCCTACCCGCAGCCTGTCACCCAATTCTATTGGAAATAGAAATCTGTAAGAGGATTGACAAATATTGAACCGAATTGTTTCGAAAATAATAATGTTGCATTGATATTTTTCAAAAATATGGAGTTTTGTCGAAAGCATGCCTGTAGTTGACAGATAAATAACGATTTATGTTTCACTATTTTTTATCTTTATAGAAACGGATTGCCATATGATGTTCTGTTGGAACAATTATGTGTGCTCACCTTGTACTAAAAGTGATCATCTTCGACGTATCTTCATAAATGTGCCATGGAATAATAAGACGATTGTCGCTGAACATGGTCGATGCTGCGTACAAACTAGACAGGCAACAGTGAGAGCTAATCTGCGCGCTTGCCCGGATCTTCTGTCATCTCTGCCACTATGAGCGTTACAGATGTTTGACATGTGTGAGGTAAGTCATCAACAACTAACTAGTAACCGACTGCCCATTCAAAAGATAGAAAATGGTTGCTCATGTGAAAACATTGTTGACAATTCAACGTAATTTTCGCTACAAAAGGATGGACTAAAGCAACAGGTTATCGCATTCATATGGGAGTGCTTCTCAATTTTTCAATTGATTTCGCAAACTCAGTAACAAGGACCTGTCGCGACCCGTCCATTCATGATGCATTGAATGTTGTCTCATTTTTAACTCTGAATTTAATAATTAACAGATAAATACACATTGACTTAGTGTAACTTTGAATGTTATAGCTTAAAGGTGAAGGGTTTGAATGTTATGAACGAGATATAAACGTATATTTGGTGCCAAATGTAATTTATTAACATAATATTCCACTACATAGGTCAGTTCCCAAGTTGTGCGATGAACTGTGTATGTCAAAAATTCGTATCTCATGGTCATCGCAATACCAAATACACATGTATCAAATGAGCTTCCGGGCAAGCCAAGTTGATTGTATCCCCACACCGGTTGAGACAGTGAGACTAGAATAATTTCCTGTTTTCTATCTTTCGTAAGCCATCTAATTATCGTCTATTGGTTTCACTCGATTCACTAATCGTTTTTCCTTTGGCGAGTTCTTTACAATTATATTTAGTTGAGAGTTGAATAAGAAAATTTGAGAGAGAGTGAAGAATGCATAGATGCCTAAAAATACATTTGTAAGCATGGCATTGTTTTAGCAAGTATAGTTTAGAAAAAAAAACACTTGTATTTGATTGCATTGAACAGTTTGTTTGGAAGAACTTTGTCAGGTTGCAACGTAGACACAGTACAAATACATGCAAAGAAAGTACAGTAACGTCTTTAGTAAAACTGTTCTTGCGACAATTGGTTGCAACCGAGGTCTCATCGACTAACGTTCGAACACACGTTTTACAGGCGTACTCAAGTTTCAAATTTACGGTTAGTGTGCAGTAAAATATATTTAGACAATTACTTACGTATACTAGACTAGAACACGCAGATTAAACTACGAGCGTGCATATATACTCGTACATGGACAACAACAATTATTTGCTTGATTTTCATAATGGTGCGGTACGTTTAGAAACATTAACGAATAAAAATTCACTCAGGTTAAATAAAACGTCGTTAATTATGACACGTAAAATACATAGAAAAGCATGCTTAAAAGCCAGGTGAATGATCGGTTATCGGATTGTAGGTTTATGACTACATTTATCATTGCGTTCGCCTATATGGCAGTTTAACCATTAATTCGTTATTCAGACTATATCACGATACGCTGTACTTACAACAAAAAAATTAAAAAGATAAGTGTGACTGAAATATTTTATAGACATTCAATCTTTGATCGCTATTTGTATAATTGAGCATATATACGTTGCTCTGCGTATTAATATATATTTCAATTGTCAATCAGTCTTGTATAATTATTGAATATTTGTAGAATATTGTGGATACGCTTATTATCAAAACTGGATCAAGTTTTGACGATGGCTACATCTTAAACGTTCATTCGACCTGAATTTATTAGTTTGAGATACAACAGCTAAATGTAGTCTATACTGCAACAGCAGCGCTATTTACGAACAAATATGATTATAAAAAGAAGCATTTACATTTATGTTGGTCCGACTGTACGAACTCCCGAGTATTTACCTACCTTTTTTTGTTTACCAGACTGACACATGCACATGTGCATTACAGGGTGCGAACACATTTCATAATCGGTGCAATAAACACGGGTTACTTTTCAGTGCTTCTGCAAAAAAGCACAGTTGCACAATTTTGCGTGGCAGTGTCGTAGTCTAGAATCTAAAACATCGTTGACATTCTATCGAGACTATTGGTCTCCCATCGAATGTCAATTCGCGCCGGAAACAATAGATTTCCAATATATATATATAGCTACATGAATCTCAGATCACTGAGATTAATAATAATAATAAAAAAATCACATATACTGTAACACAGAAAGTTTGGAGGGGGGAGATTGGAATTTTTAAAATATTGTGACCAGAGCAGCCAGGCATCGCAATATGGTGGCTGCAAAAAATCCAACAATTTCCACAACCCGTCGTTGAATTTTCGGAGTATTCTCTGGACGTTGTTGGCGCGTTACTGCTTGGGGAATGGCCTGAAATTGGAGTGGAAATTTATAATTATACCACCTAGAGGTCTTCACTTTAATGAGAAATTTTGTATTGCTCACAAATTAATTGTCTCAATGACAGTTATTTGCAATCAGTGTTTACAACTTTTTGAATGATGAAAAGTTGTAGAAACTGTTGATGAAGGTATATCATCCCTCGACTCTTGCTAACCATTTAAATTCCGGAGGTGGGTCGTAGTCTCCGTCGGGGGCTGCAGGAAACAGGAAAGTAGTTTCCGACGGCCTGGTATCGAGAAAAAAATGCATTTTGTGATAATCTGTATGTAAAGGTGGTGGATTCAATTTCTATGTCGATTGTTCGAGAAAATATTGTTTTCCTACTTGGCGTTGGCTTCGGCCATCTTCGAGGGCATCGATCCCGAAGCCCGATTTTTCCCGCCTTTGAGGGGTTGCGCGTAGGGTTGACCAAGGGGCCCGTTCTTGGCTAGGCCGCCGGTCAGCATGCCTATAATTGGAGTTCGAATAATGTGTAAGATATCTGGCTAAGTCACGATATTATTTAGAAGGAAGCACATACCAAGTTTTTAGTTGATGGTTTCAAACGGTTAAAGAAGTTAAGCGTGTCACGAAATAGTGTAAGCGTAATTGTACCGCATATTAATGAAACTGATTATTATCTTCCTTTTTTTTTAAAATAGATGTTACTATAATCCTATTATCCACAAGGTATTTTTCGAGCTCTCCTAAAGTATCCCGAGCATGGTTGACTAGACAATTGCATTACCTGTTGGATACACGCCACCAGCTCCGTAGGTTTCAGACATAGGGGGTGCGGTAGGTGCATGGTGGAATGGACCACCGAACATGGCTACAATCAGAGAATATGAAACACTTGAGTTAACCAGATACCGTATAAGAAATGTCCGTACGGCAGTATGTCATTAATAATGCGCTTCTTACCTTGAGACGATGATGCCTGGTGCCAACCTTGGCCAGGATGATTCAGAGTCTAGTTTTTAAGAAAATGCGGTTAGTCCATTGAGAAAATAATACAAACGCGATTCGCCAGCAGTTCTGCACGGTAATTGAAGCATTATTTTTATTTTTTAAATTTATATTCGAAAGCATATTTTTGGCAGTTCCCAGAACTTTATCCTCTCCCGTTTTGAGGCGTGAGAACCTTCATCGATATTTTTGTACTAAATAAATTTCTGCTTGTTAGATACAACGCGCTATTTTCCTTCCTCACATTCGCGCCTCTATTCTACACAGAAGCTCTATTCTACGCAACTGTTCTCAGGAAAGCTGCCCCTGAAAATGTCGAATGTTGGCAATCACTAACACCATGCTTTGCGTGGTTGCTTCACGATAGGGTTGTTTAATGCTGTGCTGTCTTTGCGAGGCAGTACTCTTTTCATATTCTTGGTCTCTGCTTGAAGTTATATTGTGAACAAAAGAAAAGGCTTGAATATGGCTTAAAATCCGACTGGTGAGGAACGCAGTTGATTTTGGCGTTTTCTGATGGTCACATTGGTAATTTTTGTTTACAAATATATGGGAATTCTAATCAGTAATAGGAGAAATGAAATTATTTCATTAACAACTAATTCAGGTTGACTGTAAATTGTAATTCGGAAAAACTTACTCCGGAGTTAGGAGGGTGCATGGATGCACGAGGCGTTCCAGGCTGGAAATCGGACAGCCTCACCATGGCGTAGGGAGAAATCTCGTCGTCCGAATCTGGAATGGAACCAGAAATGTAATCACGCTCTAATGCATTATTTGCGCATTATTATACCATGCGTGTGGGTACAGATGTGAATGAAAAGAAAATTTTATAAATTAACCTCCATTCGTATTTCATTATATACGAGTGTATGTGCATGCAGTTGAATAGTTTTGGAAAGTCTTGAAAATCGATTTAAAAAACGCTCTCGCCGATACACTCACCTGCCCCGTCCGTCTGGCCGGCCGACCGTCGCAGACTGGCCAGGGTGGCACGGTGGGAATCGTGGCGTTGCGTCGGTCGTTGCACAGTTCCGGTGGCCTCCATGGTCTGTTTCTTGGCTGCAAAGTTTTGATGCTGGTTCAGCCTGGTTCCAAAACTGTGGCAATCGAAAAAATTGAAATAATAATTGTCGTGGACATACCTTGGTCTTCCTGTTGGCGACGCCGACGTCGAACCCAAAAACAGGTAGCCGCCAAACACAGGATGATGACGAGGGCGCAGGCGGCAGAGGGCGCCACCACGGAAAGGTCCACCTGCGAGATGGAGTTGGCGATCTCCTTCAGATCCTTGATCTTGAAATCCTCGCCTAGAACAGTTGGTAGTTGGATGAATCGCACGTTAGGTCAAGGGATAAGATAAACTCCAGTCAGTCAATCTTATCACAGCTGGTCTTTTTGAAAGAATCTAGAATCATCTGGCTCTTTTGTTGTAGATGTGAAAGGCTCAGTGCGTTGAAATTTCCAACTCGAATAAATAATCTCCCTCACCAGTCATGGTCGGTACTCACCTTCGTTGACGGTGAGCGTGGCGTAGTCGTACTCGGCGACGGTGGTGCCGGCCGTGCTGTGCGCCGTCATGCGCAGGGTGTACCACGTGCCGTGCTCCAAGTCGGCCACCACCAGCATGCGCTGATTGGGCTTGACCCCCTTGGTCACCAGCGTCCAGCCGCTGTCCTTGCGCGCGCGGTATTCAACGGTGAAATACAGGATGGGGCAGCCGTTAGTCACCCACGAGTCCAGGTGAAGCGTGCAGTGGGTGGTGCTCTCCTCGATCAGTTGGGCTACAGCCGGTGCCACCGGGGCTGAATTGGGAAGACAAATGACCAGTGGTCAGAAATTATGGTCGGATATTAAAAAAAATAACGTTTTGTGCTTTAGGGCTGTATGTAATCGGTAATCGGTTGGGAATCGAACCCGGGACCGCTTCACTAAGAGTCTTCTGACTGGGCTGCAAGCAGTCTTAGTAATTTGTTCCCATGTGTGTATACCTCCTCCGTCAGTGGCCACAGTGAGCAGTTCGGACGCCTCGCCGACACCCACTTCGTTGATGGCGGCCAGGGTGATCTCGTAGGACGAACCGCAGCGTAGGTTGCGAAGGGTGTGCGACTCCTGGTACGGCTGCAGTTCCAGACTGTCCCACGAGCCGAACTCTGGCTTGAATCTCAACACGTAACCTATTTTGATCGGTGCATCAAAATAATTAGGTTTTTTTTTGTTTTGAATAATATTGCTAAGGTTATCTGAAACAACAGTTTGATTGTACAAAGTAAAACATTTAAAGTAGCAATAGCTGGTATCTCACCTAAAATAGAGCTATCCCCGTTGGCTCGTAGTTTCCAACGTAGTCCAACGGAATTGAAGGTTGCCATGACAACTGACACTGATGGAGGCGACGGTGGAGCTGTATCCAAGAAATTCGATTTTTAACCAATTTTTTGCAATTATATCAACATTGCAGCGTCAAAGAGATCAAAGAGACATGAGATATGCGATGGGATGAATAGGCTTTTAATGGAATTTCTTCCTTACTTTGAACGATAAGAATGTGGTTTACTGAGTCCTCGCCGAAGTCGTTCTTGGCCTGGCAAGAATAGTTGCCGGCGTCCGAGCTCTGGATCTTGGAGATCTGGAGCGCGTTGTCCGGTTGTACCTGCAGTCGATTTTTCATCGACACTTCCTGTTGCCTATAAGGATGACATATCGGTGGAATCACTCGATTAGCTAACGCCTCTTATTATTTTTGAATATATTTATTGACAACAATTATTTTTTGCCTATAAATACCCGTGAGACCACAGAAATTCCAACGGCGCTGCTCCCACTATCGGGCACGGCAGCGCCACCTTGTGTCCTTGCACCACCTTGAAAGTCCGTCCGAACGTGATGCACTTGGCAGCCACTGAGAACAGTTTTGGTTGGCACAGGTTATTTCGGTTTTTTCATAAATCAATCGCCATTAACATATTCTATTCGTAAAAGAGAAGCCATTTTCGATTGCCTACCAACAGAGGCAGCCGGTCCACAGTAGACGGGTTGGGATGCCTTTCCCTCTCCCAGAACAGAAGAGGCAGTGACCCAGAGTTTATAGCGCAATGAGCGTTTCAAGCCCAACACTTCCAAATGCGATTGATGACCGGGCACTTTGTGGTTGGCCTGTTACAGAAATAGTTGTACATTCTGTAACGTCAGTGATTTCGATTGCGAGAGTGGTAACCACTTTTTGATTTTTTTTGGTACCTGTCTTCCGTTGCCGGGGTCCTCTACGTAGACGTTGTAATGTGTCACGTGACCGTTGGTGCTCTGCGGCGGCATCCAGTAGACTGCCACCGACTCGGACGAGGCGGAGACACACTTCATCTCGGCGGGACTGCCGGGAACTGAAACGTTTATTGTTGTATGAGTGACCAATAATCTCAACGCACCCCTCGTGGAATTTTTAAATCCGGTCATTTAATTTTACCGTCTTCCCAGGTGCGGCAGAATACGGGCTTGCTGGGTACGCCGTCGCCGGCCAACGTGTAGGATACCACTTGGATGCTGTAGTTGGTGAACGGCTCCAGGTCGTCCAGAGTGGTGGTGGTGGTCAGCGTCGAATTGACCACACCGACTCGTTTACCTGGAAGAGAAATTGTCCAGTTCGGTTAAACCGATATCTAGGGCTCGATTCCTGGCATGCGGTTTCGTTTTATTAAGATCGTCGTCGCTTACCGTCCCAAGAGTCGACCGGCCAGTACAGGCTTCGGTGTCCGCGGAGGATGCCGTTGATGGAATCGGCGAGCGGTGGTTTCCACGTGACGGAAATCTTGTTGGACGAGATGGTGCTGCATCTGACATCGTATGGGGGCTTACTCGGAACTGATTTTTTTTTGTAGTGTAGAAATTATTTTAAGAGATTATTTTGATGAGAAAATGGTAAAATGATACTAAACGATAAAATAGAAATCGTTTCTGTTTCAGAACTTGATAAATTATTCGTTCTGGATTTTATTACTGCACGTACATGCACTCTTACATTTATTCGCAGCGGTGTTAGGCTAACTAATTCTTAGAAGTCTAGGATTTCTTGACCCGTTTACGTCGAGAAATTACTGTTTTGCAGAAGTCATTCACTTTTTTTTTCGATCAAACCGTAGTGTTGGTGGTTTGTACTATGAGTAGTTATTTTCATTGTTGGATTAATTCGCGCTGGGTGCTTACAAATTGTCCAATATATTTATTTTTCGCTGTATATCAAGATTTTTCTATAATTCTGTTTAACATGTTGTGTGTTTTACCGTCTTCGCTGGTCATGACGAGAATCTCTGCCGACAGGGGTCCCTTGCCGATATCGTTGAACGCCTGCACCACGATGGCGTACTTGGTGAACTCCTGCAGTTCGGGAATGGTGAAGGACAGGCCTTTATCGTAGCCAGGTGGCACCTCCAACAGCTGGAAGTTGAACGGCTCCACTGAGGAGGACGAGCGGTATCCGACGTAGTAACCCTTGATGTCGCCGTTCCATTTGTCCTTTGACGGTGGCTACATTAACGTTGGGAACAGTAACGATTAGTACAATATGGTCTCATTCTATTTTATGGCGTATTTTTTGATTGAAATAGTTAGAATGACTCGTGATGCGTGTGTGTCAGGGTTCGCAGAATTTTTTTCATAATTGTTTTGTCTCTTATCCTCTTATGCAAATCAAAAATAGAAGAATTTTTGCTCGTGTGATAATTATGATTGTCATCAGATATTTTAGAAAATATTTTTTCGTCTTGTTGCAAAAGAAAAGTCTCCACCACCACACACAACAGCCAAAATAAATAGGACTGTAGATTCTGTCAACTCTGATTAACGTGGGTCGGTATTTGAGAATGATGAAAACAGAGCGGTATGATTTAGCAACTAAACGTGATTGAAGCAAAAAAAAAATCTATTTCAAACGTGCGGCAATGAATGACAAAAATGTCGGTCTTTGCAAGCACAAAATAGAAAGAACAAAATATCCACGATTCTTTCGATCCCAACTAGGATTCGAATTTGTATTAAAAGTGCCCAGCAGCATGTGTTCGTTTCCTACTCTAGTAAGTCATTGACAAATTTTACATCTGTATATCTGACCTGCCACGATACTTTAACAGTTTGTGAATCCAAAGCTTGCACATTTACATTTCGTGGTGCACCAGAAGGGGCTGGAAACATAGAATGTATAATTTTTAAGCAATTTAAAATTTGTGGACTGTCTTCGGTGTAAATCACAAAAGTATCAGCAAAAAAATTATATATATTTCAAATACATGTTAGCAACTACGGTAGCAGTGAACGAAAAATGTGCAAACGGTTAGGTTGAGCCCATAGAAAAACCAGGATAAAACAGCCAGAGTGGAAAAGTATTTTGTTAATGGAGATATATTGAACGATGCGGTTCACGAATTAACCACATTGTCACCTGCATTTGTATATTGGTAGCAACAATGAGTTGTATTTTTTAATGTGAAAATGAAATATGCAGGAAATATTTTTGTATTCAGGGCGATGAATCATGATGCAAAATAATCTAAACCAATCTACCCAAGCAAAGTTGAACCAACAAAACAAAAATGAAATAATAAATTCTACATGTTGGCGAATATTTACATGCGTTATACAACAATCCCTACAGTTATTTTTGTTGACAAAAAATTATTCATTTCATTTCACCATATCTCAATATTTAGCAAATAAAGAAGTTGCGGGAGTTAAAAGTTGAAGCCACAGGCTTTTTTATATTATGCAGAATCTAGAACTCAAGAAATTGCTTTTAAACCTTTATTTTGATACTCTGAAGCCCAAGAATTTTTTTTACCATTATTTTGATTCTCGAAAGCCCAAGAATTTTTTTAAAACCATTATTTTGATATTCGAAATTAGAAGATGGGTTAAGCGACTTGCTGCATGATATATTATCGCCATAGCGACACGAGGGGCAGTAATCCTGTAGTGATTAGCACTACAGTGATTTAAAAAAAAAATATCACATCCGTTCATAACATGACACCGAATGCGAAACGTTTATGTGGGGAATCAACTACGGTTTAGCAACTAAAAATTCTACTGTACGATACACTGCCATTGCCAAGATGCGGAGCGGGGATAGATGCTTACACTCCATGCGTTTGGATGCGAACATTCATGCGCAAGCGAGAAAAGCGGGAGCCACGGTTAATGGTGTGGCAACCGCGCGGCTCGATCCGTCATACCCTCCCCGGCAATGGTCGCTTCCACTGGCTCCGTGCCGCTGCTCATGCCGATGTCGTTCTCCGCGAACATGCGGAATCGGTAGGTGGAAGCCGGCAGCAGGCCGGAGATGGTCAGCAGGTTTTGACCGCCGGTCACCGTCTTGTTGTGAACACGACCTGCGGATAGGTTTTAACATGAGAGTAAGACAGGTGATCATAAGTGGACTCACTAGTTAGGATCTCTAATTGTTAATTTATTTTTATTTTATTTAGTGAATATCACTACGGAAGATCCCGTGCATCTGCACAAATGCTCAAGAATTTATAAGGAAACAAATTTTCCTGTTGTGTTGTCACTACAAAAATAAATTCTCGACAGGTTATAGTTGTTTTATCGTATAGAATTTTGCCACTGGTATTTGAATTTTACAAAGTCCAGGTTTGTTTTGATGCCAACCTCCTTTGATGGTCGGCCGGTATTCCACGATGTATTTCCGGATTTCAGCGTTCCCGTTGAACGACACCTTCCATGATACGTGCACCGTCTGGTTGCCGGCGTCTTGGACAGTCAAGCCGACGGGTGCATCCGGTGGGCCTTGTCAGAAAGGAATGTATGAAGTAAAGGGGATTAGATTTAAAATTTGTTATTAAACGAGATTGGCTTACTCGAAAGATTATAAAATACTCACTCTGTACGGTTAAAATGGCGTTGGTTTTGTCCTCGCCGTAGGCGTTTTGCGCCCAGCAGGTGAACACCGTAGCATCCTCCTTCTTGATGTTGGCTATGGTCAGGTCGGATGTAAGACCGGCGGTGGTCAGGTCCTCGTTTACCTTGAATCTGTCCAAGGGAGTACAGATACAATTGCTGTTCTTTGCAGTCACAATTTTTAGAAGGAAATTATGATCTCCATTTTGCTATTAAAGTAACATTGACCTGCTCAGCGACTTGGTTACTATCTGTTTTCCATCCATAAGCCAGGTGATGTTGAGTGGCGAATCTCCCTTGGTCGCGCAACTGAGGCTGGCACTTTGATCGATTTTTGCAGACGTATTTTGAGGTTGCACCAAGATTACCGGAGGATCTAATATGTGTAAATTTTAAATGTATATCATGTTATGGCATATTATAAAATATGTATATGTCTTTTTCATGCATCTACTACCAATTTTATAATACTTCAACGGAGAGGCTCCATAAAAATGATATACTTGCCATACACTTTCAGATGAACTATTTGATCAAGTCCCTCGCCAATTCCATTGGCTGCCTTGCAAACGTAGTAGCCTTCGTGCTCCTCTTTCACGGAATAAAACAATAGCGTTCCGTTTGGAAATATTCGAATGTTGTTGTCGACTAGACTGGACCCTAAATAAAATCATATTTATACATATTAAACGTATATATTAAATGATTGCAAAATTCCAAAACAAAAATGTAAAAACAAATTCTATAATCACCATCTCCTGCCATCCATGATATTGTGGGTTTGGGGAACCCATCAGCATCGCAATGCAATTGAAGTTGTTGCAAGAGCACAACGGTGGCTCGTCCTGCTGGACGTTTTGTCCAGTGAGGTGGGACTGAAATATTTATTTTGCGCGATTAGGTTTTGCAACACGAGATGTGCAGCACACTAGTACACTGCAGCAGAAAATATAACAGCGAAGAGCGCCTTATTTTTAAGTCAGATGTTATATTTTGATTGCAGTTCTAGTAAAAATAAATACAGCTGTAATTGTATGGTTATACAATTTATATCATTTTTGTCAAATATTTCATTGGACAATCTGTAAGAGTTGCCCTTACACGTTTTTAGTTCTATATCAAAAATACATCATGGAAAGGTAGACTGACCTCAATTGTGACTGTAATAGACGTCCATTACAAATCACTTTTTTTAGTTTGCAATGTCCAATGTTACTTAGGTATATGATGTTTAGATATTAAACGTAATTGAAAAACTTTACACATGTATACCATACTGAGCGTAGACCAATACATGTAATGTTTGGCGAAATATGAATTGTAAACGACAGAAGTTGTACAACCATACTTAAAATCGCCAAGTAAACAATTCGTCTTTCAACATCCTTAGTTAGGCCTACCATTGACCAAAAGTGGTGCCATGAAGGTGGCAGTAGCAGCAGCATTGCTGGCCAGACAAGTGTAGTTGCCATTGTGTTGCCAAGTAAGGGAATCAATGGACAACCCACTGGAGTATTCGTCAAAGTTTCGAATGACAATGCCCTGGTCCGAAGGAATGGGTCGGCTGTCTTTTAGCCATTGGATGTCGAGGGGCAAATCGCCACGGCTAATAACACACGAAATCCTCACGAACATGCCCACCGCAAGCTGCTCGTCTTGGAACGAAAAGGGCACGATCTTTGGAGGAACTGCAAAGACGACAAGAAATAACTTGAGGTCTCGAACTAAGCATATGACATTTACCTTTGACTACTAGCTGGGCAGCATGGCTGGCTGCTGCGGCCGCATTCTTGGCTACGCACGTATAATTGCCGGAGTGTTGGCTCTGAATATTGTCAATGGTCAGTACTGACGTAAATTCGTCCATCGTTTGGATGACCACGCCAGAGTCAGGTACTATGTTACGGCCATCTTTTAACCAACTAATGGTCAAAGGGAGATCTCCCTGATAGACGACGCACGACACACGAGCTAACACCCCCGCAAAGTATTGGTCACTGAAGGAAAAGGGAACTATCTTTGGTGTAACTGTAACGAAAGATATGTCCACATTTATCATTAGTGGTAAATTTTTTAGGGTTTCGATAAGTGGTCAAATTACCATGAACTTTGAGCGTGGCTGTGAAGCCGGCCGTGGCAGCCGCGTTGCTCACAGAACAGGTGTAGTTGCCACTGTGGCGTGGTAAGGCATTGACTACGGTTAACATGCTAGAAAAGTCACTGGCAGTGACCACGCTTATTCCCGCGAGCGTGTCTACGGGAAAGCCATCTTTCGTCCAACTGAAAACTATTGGAGGGTCTCCCTCGGTCAACATGCACACCACGGCGATGTTCCCACCGACGGAAAAGTTGTCATCTTGGAATGCGAATGGCATAATTTTAGGGCGAACTGGAAAACATGATATCACATAATCAGAGGGATTTCATACCCTGCACTAGAAGCTGGGCTGTATATCTGGCTTCGCCCGCAGAATTCCTGGTGGTGCAGGTGTAGTTGCCGGAATGAATTGCCGAAACACTTTCTATGCTCAGCGCGCTCGAATGACGGTCAAAGTTGGACACTTTGATGTTCAGCGATTCGGGGATTGTCTCATAATCTTTTGACCACAGAAAATCCATTGGCAGATCACCCTGGCTCACAGCACAAGCAATGTGAGCTCGCATTCCCTTAAAGTTCTGATCGTCTTGGAAAGCAAAAGGAATTATCTTGGGGAGGGCTGAAAGTGAAAAATCAATTACCGTTAACGGCTAGTTGGGCAGAATGGGTGGCCATCCCAGCCACATTTTTGGCAACGCATGTGTAGAGGCCGTTATGCCCTGGGGTTATCAATTTAATGGCCAGAATGCTGGAGAATTCGTCCATGGCTTTCACGGCAATTCCCATGTCTTCTCTGATTGGTTGCCCATCTTTGAGCCACTCAACAGAGACCGGGGAATCGCCTTCACCAACTACACACTGCAACCTAGCTCGCATTCCTTCTCGTAGGAGTTCATCTTGGAATGCGAAAGGCAGAATTTTGGGAGGAACTGAAATATTCAATATCGAACATGCATGTTATCATTTTGAAGGTAAACAACTAACCTTAAATTAAAGTAACCATTTATAATTGCAGTCAAGTATTATTGTCACTCCCAAACACACGTTTCACCAATATAAATGTATGCGCTTATCACAAATCACTAAAAAAACAGGATCATTCATAAATAAGTCCGTAATTATTCTTATCATTAAAAAATAAATAAATAATCTTATTTTCGCATACAACTGTAATGTTAAACTACTCGTATTTTTAAAATTAATGTAGTCTAAAATTATATGCCGTTCCAATTTTATATTTTAAACAGATGTTTCATTTGTTTACTTTTACTGTGTCTATATCATATTATATTTTACGAATAAAGTCTAAAACGGTGATCATGTTGTAGCCAGATACTTTTTTGACAAAAAAAAACATACGTTTCTACACGTATATTTATAATTACCCATAACAGACAATCGAACAGTTGTTGCGGAACTCTCGCCCTTATTGTTGGCCACTCCACAGCCATAATCTCCACTATCAGAGCTCTTCTGAACTTTTTTAATCAGTAGAGTGCCGTTGGGAAATGCAGTTTGGCGAACAGTGGACGGCAAGTCAATATCTCCTACGAAATCAATAGAAATATTCCATTTATACTTTTGGCCTACCTTTTAGACACACACACACACACAGTAATTTGAGTGTCACCGCAAACCTTTTTTCCACCATGTACTGTCTATGGGGTATCCATAGACAGGACAATTAATGTAAGCGTCTTCCCCAGCAACAGCAGTTAGCGGAGGAATTTTTCTTGATTGCAAAGTCCCTAAGAATTACACAAAAATAAGCATTTGAACATATATTTCCGTCAAATTAAACACTGTTCTTTTCCGAAACAAGAATAACGTGTGAATTAAGAGTAATTTTTTGTATTAAGATTTTGTCGCTTATGACGCTAAATTTATTTGTGCTTTGGCACTAAAACACTTAAGATATTATCATATATTTTTTTTACTTTTCTGATAAAATGCTACAATGTAAAAATTAAAGTATATAAAAAACATGTGAATGTAAATTATATGACTTATGTAAATTATATCACTCGTAGCTGTTTCTTTTTGCTGCAATGTATATTAATAATTCTATACGGTATATTGACCAATTAGATATTTCAGTTTTTTTAAATCCATCTACATATTGGACGGCAACAATGTCGAATCATCCGTTTATGCGGTTTTGACTTGTACCCTTGAAGAAAAACATTAGAAAATTATGTTTTGTATAGTTTCACTGCCCCTTACCATATACGTTGACTTTAGTGGCGTGAACGATCTTTCCCAGGCGATTGGCCGCCGTACATGCGTAGAGTCCACCGTCCTCGCTGCGTGCATCGTGCACTTTTAGTGCGCTGCTCACCAATCCTGTGGCCGGGTCAGGTCGCGTCTCCACACTCACCGAGCCGCGACTGCGATCCACCACCGTGTTGTCTAGCATCCACTCTATATCGGGGGTGGGATTGCCGATGACTGTGCAGCGGATCGTGAAAGATGCTCCCGGATCCTGAATGGACGTGTCAAAGACTTCACGGAATTCGGGCAAAAAATCTGTGTTGAAAACGAGATAGTACATCAGAAAATGTACTCAGTTAAAATGAAAAAAGTGCCCTCTTAATTTCCATTTCAATTTTAGTTAGATGGCTACGCTTTATTTTGATAACATTGGTAGCATTTCACAGATTATGTAAGATACTCATTTTTTAATGAGCAAGTTGGGTTACCTCCTAGGGAAACCTGAGCGCCACTCTGCACCACGTTACGTTCGCTGTGAACGAAACACTGGTACATTCCCTTGTCGTCCGTTCCTATGGAGGCGATGTGGAGTCTGGGAATGACTCCGTCGGTATTGAGTTGTGTTCGGCCTTCGGTCAACGGTTGACCGTCCTTCATCCACATGACGCTGGTGACCGGATGACCGCTCACCTGACACTCGAGGGTCAGCGGCTGACCAACGTCCAGTGTTTTTCTCTCGGGTTCCACACGCACGTGAACGGGAACTTCATTGATAACGAGTTTGGTAAAAGTGGTGAAAATTAGTCGTGGTTTTTTTTATTCACGTTGCTTCAGGTTCAACTTCATTGGCTAGCAACTATTTCTGTAAAAGTGGCTCGGCAAAGAGTTGGAAAAAATAGCATGATCAAGTCCTAGGTGTCTTATATTATTTCTTATCTCACCCGTAACGTGAACGGAAACTTCGAGCGTTGTCGTCCACGTGCTGGAATTGACTTGGCAGATGTAGGTTCCGGCATCCGACGCCAGCACCTCGGTGATGTGCAGTCCGTGTCCCGTGGCTCTAATGCGGCCGTTGGTTCCAACAGGCTTCTCGCCGCTCGTTGTCTTGTGCAGCCACCTGCATTCGGTACATGTAATGTGTCCAATGTGAAACGTTTATCGAGAATTCAAGGCAAATAAGATCACTCGTTTATATTTTCTAGCACTTACGTGGTGGTCGGAGCCGGGTATCCGTGTGCGATGCAGGGCATGAATGCTTTGCTCCCCTTGGCCAGGGAGAAGGATGAAATGCCGTCTACGATTTTAGGAGGGATGCTTCCACGGGGATCTGCAAGAGACAATTTTATATGAAATATGGCTGAATTGGTACCGGTACTCGTTTTCACCCTAAAATCGTTTGATATTTTTAGTTCAGCCAACCATTAGGGCTTAAAAATTGTACTATATGTATAACAATTTTAATCGTACAAGTAATTTGTCATTCACAAGCGTCCAATGTGTCCATAAAATAAAGAGTTATGTAGCATATTTTTTTCCAAAACATTTTTCAAATGCTGCTTTCATTTTCAAAAATAAAATAATGTGATCAAAGAAATAAATCAACTTATACGTATATTGAAGCGTGAATAGAAATTGTGAGGCGGATTCTTCTTAAAACAGGGATCGGTGCAATTTTTACACCCCTAATAAAAATATTGCTGTTCATACGTAAATGTATCGTGTTCATAAATAATCGTAGCTCACCAGACACAATGATTCGGCCAGAGGTGGAACTAATCTTGGTTTCGCCCGTCAACCGATGGTGGGTTTGGCACTTATAGGTACCTCCCTTGTCGTAGTTGGATACGTCTCGAATGTACAGGCTACCTTGTGGGGACACCCAATATTTGCCATCTGTCAAGTGAGAAAACCGGTTAGTGTACGGAACTATCGCGAGGCTGCAGTCCTTGTTCCAAAAATTGTTCTTTAAAGGGATTCATTTTTCATATACCTTGTTCGGATGATGCCATAATCTTGACAGTGTCGTCGCGGATCCACGCGATGACCGTGACGTAGTTTTCGAGGAATTGTGGAATGTGACACTTCATGATGGCCATGTTGCCTCCGATCGAGAATTCGTTGTAGACTAGAACGTCGTACTCGACGCTCAGAACTGGAATAGGAACAATATTTTACAGAATCAGTCACAAATTCGGGATTGTCGATAATTGCGTGAGGTGACAAAATAGAAAAAGGTTAAACGAGTTTTCCATTTTCTGAATAGTGGTTCTGTAGCGGTAATATGGAATTTGATATTTGGAGATTGATATTTTCTGCTTATACAGAGTAATATTGGGCATACTTTTTATTTTTATATTTTAATCACTGCAGTGAATAGCGCTACAGGAGATTCTGTACCCCTCGTGTCGCTATGGCAATATATGAGGGGCACATTATCACCAGTATCCCAGGATCGAATAAACGAGAGCCAGCGCCGGGAATCGAACCCGGGACCACCCGCACCGCAATACCGACTGGGGTGTACCAATGCCATCTAAATGTAGATGGAATTGGGTGTACATGTACAATATCTGTAGAATTACGAAATAATTTTTCATTTATAATTTCTACAGATTTCGATGTTTCGTTCGGGTTGCAAATTCCAGTACTGTACTGTTCCTGTAGAAATCAGCATGTCATTTGTCTCTTAACTGACCTGCTTTGACGTGACTGTCACGGCTGACAATGGTTCCGGCCGGATTGGAAGCCATACAGCGATAGCCGACGATGTGAATGTCGGGACGGTACTGGTCCGATCGGAACGGGGCGAATGATAGAGTGCCGTCAGCGGAGACGTGGCGCAGACCGGTCACGTCGGCTACCGGGGTGCCGTCCAACAAGGTCCAGGTGACGGTCGGGGGTGGCTGGCCACTGACCTGACACTCCAATTTGCCACCGGTAGTGTTGGAAAAGTCGAGACGTCCTATGGGCTCTACAACGAATCGTGGACCCTCCACTGCTGGAGTCGCCGGGTTCAGTATAGTTGCTGCTTGAAAGGATTAGAAAATAGTACATCAGGAGTTACTTTCAAAGAATATTTTTTTGTGCATAGTGGTTGCATTATTTCAAGCAACCAATTTATATTCAGCATAGTGGTTTCATGAATGAATTTTTAAAAAATCATCCGGGACGTTTTTAAAGAATTAACATTTTTTTCTAGTTCGTTGCTACATTCATTATTATTATTATTATTTAATTTAACAGTCTCCTGAGTGACTTGGAATATTCTTTGTCAACATGAATAGATAATGCAAGTACATGTATTAACAATTTTTATATTTTTGTTATTGCAATTTGTTTAATTGCTTAGCATTATCTATGAAATTCGTGATACTTTTGACGTTTTAATCCAATTCCAACTGAGCACACCACAGAACTCAAATTATCCAGTGGAACTGGGATACGCCTGTATTCATTTTTCCAGTAATAGCAATTTTATTCGAAATATTTACTGTTAAACAGTACAGTTAAACTGAATTTAAAATGTCACTAACCCAGCAATTATTTCCATGTGCATCTTAATCTACATTTTTTGGCTCTTATCAAACTAACTCCCCTTTTTAATTTTTGTTACAAATGCTTTTGCAATTTTTTTTTAAATTATGTGTGTTTGTAATAATTCATATATCCGAAATATATTAATGTTCTATTTTAACCATTACTAAAAGCATTTTTCCATTTGAAACGGGCGACTTTTCTCGTAGGGGCCCTATCAGTGTGATAGTGCCATGTCATGTCTAGTATTGGCCGTGGTATAAACAATATATTTTGAAGGCAGCTCAACTGGTCCACGGTAGTTGGCAAAATTGCGGTTCAGATTGGGACAATGTCACATGCATGACCAGCTGACAGTCTAGGCGAACACAGAGGGGATAGCTGCGTTGACAGGTAAGAGAGGGTTGTCCTCTGGCCTCGCTGCGTCGGCTGCTCCTTGTGCGTCCACCCACACCTTTGTCGGGCTTGAAAGGGTTCCGCGTAACCTACCAGCAAGTGAGGGTATCCATAAAACAGCCGTAAGGGCGAACCAGGCTCTGTGGTTCACCATAGTTGCTGACGACAACAAAATCTTGTTGCGATGCTAGTCACAATTCAATCTTCCGCCACACAAACACACAACGCTATGGAAGCCCCAGTGCTGTCGAATGACGATAGGGGGAACAACATTGGAAAGTCCCTATTAGATTTGGCAGCACTATCGGCATCTTTCTGCATCGAATATCGGAGGAAAATATTAAAATTATTTTACTTGTGCTGTGTTCACAAAAAAATCATCGTTGTTCTTTTTTTTTTGACAATTTTGACTTCATTTTATCAGCAAAAAATTGAATTACAAATTGCATTAAAAAAAAGTTTATTTTTGGAAATAACTGTCACGTATTTGTTAGCTCTCGTTGGATTTCCTGGATGTCACAATAAATTAATTTTTTTGGAAGTTTGCGTTGATAAATCACCGAGCTCCTCGATTTATTCCATCTGTTCAGTTTTAACTCAAAAGTCGTTTTGTGTTTCTTGTTTTCTCCATAACCGACTGTTTAAAAGTCTTACTATCGAATTTCATTTCAATGATTTATGATTATTTAATGCAATCGGTTGAATTTCAATTGATTATACATGTACCGGTATATCTGTCTCGGCGTGAATAAGCACCATCATCGTTTTTTTGTTGTTTTGTTTAGGTTGTTAAACAATTATTTCCCGTGGAATTTTTAGTATATTAGTACATTCATGTATATCAATAGCTGCATTAATTTTTTTTGGTTACTGTCTTGTGAAAATTTATTATAACATTTTTCCAAAATACACAATTTTTTTCCCGCATTTTTCATCATTTATTCGAACTCTACGCAACAAAATAACAACTCCAGCTTGCTGAGAAAAATATTTATCTTTATTAAATATGTACACAGAAGTGTGGTAAAAATCGTACGTTTCTCAAGAACAAATTATAAGGGTGAGGACCAGGTCAATATTCGACAATTGGAAATTTGGGTGAAACTCATGTGAATGAACAATGATATAATTTACATTTCTGAAAACTAATTACTTGGTAAAATTGATGATGTGTAAAACATTCGAAGACATTTTTGTAACTTACTGATTAAATTGTCTTCACTATCAGACATTTTCATTTTACCGACTAAGGTTTTAAACATTTTAATTATTGATAATTGTTATTAATATTCAACAAATAAAATAATTTATTTAAATGCTTCAATATCAGGATTTCGTTACCTTTATTGGGAGTTTTTCTCTATTTCTATATACTATGCGACTCGACCCGGGCCCTCGTTTGTCCGATCCCGGAGTAGAGGTAAAAATGTGCCCCTCAACGTGAGGGGTACAAATCATTGATCGTGGAAAAAATAGGAAAAAATATATTTGTCCAGTAGTGTCCTTGTTCTCACCCTTCCGAGCATACATAATATGCAGAGTCTGAATAGCGACTTTGCCACGTACTTTCCCCACACAGTAATTTAGAAAAAAGATCACCGAGAAAGTCTACGTTTTTTTGTTGATCGAATGTATAAGCCTCTTGGGAACATGCTGAAAGCCATCTTTGTAGAAGCCGGGTTGACAGGAGAAGCTGCTCTTGTTTTTTCTGGAATCAAGAAATACAAATTTAATTGTTAAGTAGTTAGGGATTTGCGAAGGTATGAAAATATTTTTTTTTTTTTTTTTTTTTACATTCACCGTAGCGCCTAGTGCACTACAGGAATACTGCACCCTCGTGTCTCTTTGGAGATATGTGAGGGGCAGGGAAG
>JAUJYS010000185.1:0-28368 GCA_033995665.1 Melogona broelemanni | reverse complement strand
GTTACATTCATGACGTCATCATATAATGTATGTTGCCTGTTCAATAGCTGCCTGTCCTCGGAAAGGCTTAAGCGCTATATCTAATAATAGAGACCCATTTCATTTGAATAAATTAAATCCAACATGATTTGTTTTACAATAATTAATCATAAATAAATTTGTCCTGCATATGCTTTGATCGTGCATAATTTTAAAGGAGCCATAACTCACTGAAATGCAATAACAATAGTAAAATATTTTACATTTGTTTTTAATTGCAGTTTAATTCAATTTAACATAAATTTACTGTACTTTAGGATATACTAAAGTGGCTAGCACTATAGGATATTAAGAAACCATTTTGTTGCTTCAGTGAGGAGCAAATTGCAAGAGAACCCACAACTAGAATCGAACCAGGTGATTGGCGCACCACAAGACAATCTTTACCGACTGGGCTACCCACAAGTCTAAATTTTATATTTTTAAGTGGAACAAATAAAATCGATTTCTTTTAGACGTCGTATAATAGTCCATAATTGCAGCTGTAATTACGTGTTTTTTAAAGATAGGCAAAGGCAGATAAATAATGTGTGTTCCGAGCTTGTTCTGAAAAAGTGAGCTAATGTACAGCTTCCTGACAACTGCTGAAGCAGATAAAAAAACTGCTTCGGTGAAGTATTACTTCACACATATGCACCAGGTCTAAGGCACCAAGTTGGAAGAAAATCCACCGAAGAAAGGAAATACCCACGCTACGAAGCTACAAATGATGCAATCTAGAAAAAACATAACGAATATTGGTAAATAATCTCGTCGTTAAGTAAAGATCTCGCCCATCATTAAAGAAGTTCTTGCTCAATAAGGAGACGCGCGTGTTCCTTTTTTCCGAAACCTCCTGGTACTCCGTGTTTACAGACGGCTGGAAAGCTAGCACTCGTCCATGAAAAACTAAAAACTTAACTCTTCTCATCTCTTGCCCTGAAATGCGACACCAGGAACACGCTGTAGATTAAACGTTAGACACAATCGCCGACTTTCATAACCTTTTTTAGTATTTCCTACTTCGACCTCAATTTGCAATAAAAAAATGTACTAAAACACAATTTATTATACAATGTTTTTTACATTTGTAACTGTTGTGGCGCGATGGTAAATGATTTGTAGGTCACAGGAGGATAGAATGCAAGACATCGTCAAGATATAATCTTACACTGGGACCACCTAAAAGGGCGTAGACCGCAAGCCGCGCATGAGCAGTGTCAGAATCTCCCAAACACGACTCGAGCGCCACCTATGTTATGTTTGAATTCTCCCTTGAACGGCATGGATGGAACGTAAATATACCGACTGGTCACTATAAGTATTCATCAAAACTAGCTAAGGTTTAGAATTACGCCGAAAGCAGAGCACGCTGGAGGACAACCGAAATTATCACTCGTATTGTTGGTGATGAACACAAAATTAACTGCACTAGATGCTCGTATACATAATTAATTATAGCGTTGCTTAAGGAACACAGATGCGAGTGGACCCTCTATACAGTTAGAAATCACCCGTAATACTCAAGAGACAAAACATATTTTAGCGAAACTACGATTGCGATTCATTCAGGAAACCACGGTTAAAAAAACTTAAATTTACCTCTCTTTATACTACTACAGGATTACTGCACACTCATGTCTATGGAGATGTGCGAGGGGCAGGCGAGGGAAAGAATGGAGATTGGCAGCTGGAATAACCAGGCTGCAAGATCCATCCCTAAGCTCTGGACTCCCTATCCTCGCTCAGGGGTAACGCCAGTACCACAGGATCGAATAAACGAAAGCCTGCGCCGGGAATCGAACCCGAGACAACCCGCTCAGTAGAATATGACCATACCCACTGAGCCATAAGTTATAAGGAATTTAATGACATTAACTCTTCAAAAGTTTTTTCCGAGCTGTGTTTGTTTTCATTTTGAAAAAAAAAAATTTAATTAAAAAAAAAAATTCTTATGTGTGGCTTGCACCACACAAAAAAATTTTAAATAAAAAAAATATATTCTTATGTGTGGCCTGCACAATTCGGTAAAAATAATTAAAAAAATTATTTTTAATTTTTTCGAGAGATCGCTTTTTGTGACTTGTTGCATAAATTAATTACCCGCTTAAAGGGTTAAACAATAATAAAAATTTCGAACTTAGGTTTAAAGGAATTTTTTTTTCGAAAGTTTCTTTTAATAATAAAAAATATAACCAATCTAGACAAATATTTTTCTCCAAAATTCCAAAGAACGCTTAAGTACATTTTTGAAAGCGTGCAAACAAAAATAGTTCTAACTATTGTATTTACATAATCATCGTTTTAGATTGCAGACAGAGTTTAGAGAATAGCCATTAAAGAATAGACAATTATGCCTCGAAATTGTTGTGTTTAAGACGCTGTAGCCTACGCCGGCCTCCCGCTCGATGAAGCGTGAGCCTTTTACGCCAGCCGACCGTCACTAAGACGGTTGCTTTGGAGACAATACGGCACGAAAGAAGATCCTCATTACGACAGCGGGGCCTCGGAACTGATTAAAAATTAATCCCGATAGTAAAATGCTACCGCGACGATGAAATATGCGTGGCGCAAATTAGTTTTTAAACTCGGATAAACATTAACTGGTAGAGGTCGGCTCGCACGACAGTGCAAGCAGCGTGTCGGTGGCAAGCATTCCGCTAAGGAACGGCTTTTTGGCCTCATGATACCAGGAAATCAAGTTGAGGAGAAGTTCCTGAACGGTCATATCAACAGATAGCGGATATTTAGCCTCGCGATATACGGTATGGTTTCACTTTTTTCAAACAGCATCTGTCTATAAATTCCGTTCAGAAAAGAGCTATACCGCTCCCATTCCTTAACACAACTATTCAGCCAACAATTGTGCGCTCCAAGGTCGGTGGAACTAACTGTGGGCTCACTGAACCAACTGTGGTTCAACTACAACCAGCTGTGGCGTCATTGAAATGGCTGGAAACGTCACCAGAGGCCATTGACTTCTTGTGAAACCTTTTCAATGCCTTTTGAAAAGTGCTATATCTTTGGTTATTGTTAAAAATAAAGAATCCTTCACCAGGTATGAAAACGGCAACAGTTGTAGTGGACTTGTACTTTATTAGAGAATAACAAAGATACGAGTTATACAAATCTTCAATACGAATTTTACGCCTAAAATACTTATTTAACGACCATTAACTTTAAACCATGAACATTAACTACTCTACATAAGTGCATCACCGTAGACCGCCGCCATTTTGTATTTTAGGCCATCTTTTTAGGCCTAAAATTCGTATTGAACATTTGTATAACTCGCATCTTTGTTATTCTCCAATAAAGTACAAGTCCACTACAACTATGGCCGTTTTCATCCCTGGTCAAGGATTCTTCATTTTTAAGTTTCCATCCACACGGCTCCTAAGAAAATTGTTATTTGGTTATGGTCTCAGGATGAATATGCAAACCACGCGACCCGTTTGGCGAGGTTCTTCTGGCCTTTGTGTGTATGTGTCTGTGATCCGCATGTCAGTGGCGCTAATGAAAAACCAGTCTGTGTGCCACGTACGCGCAAAAAACGCATTAGACTGACACCACCCTAACTTACGACGACAATATAGCGGGTGGGCATGCGCGAAGAGTAGATATACTGGCTCGAAAACTAGGTTTATACCAGTCTTGCAAAGGTTTTGCGTCGAATGTGAAAATTCGTAATGTGGCACCGAACCGCAATTGTCATAGACACTTTGCCGAATCTTCCAAACCCTATTAACATCGATAATTTATTGTTTATTCATACCTGTAGCGTCTATAAAAAGTACACTTAATTATATTTATGTTGTTAGTGTTAAAAAAGTTGTTGACGAACCCTGGTAACCCCATGAATTAAAGTTGTATATGTTTCATAACATGCATTGCCTCCCTGAGCTGTAGCAGATTTAATCCCGAAGTCTTCCTGACGCCATACATCCGTTCACATTTTTCTGGTGCAATCTACTTTTCCCAAGTAGCGTATGCACGCCTGCCATGGCTAATCGATAGTTTAGAATCATCACATAGTTTAGAAATCGATCAAAAATATGATTTTTACTTTCAATCTTAATCAGAAATCTGCTAATGTAGCCATAATGAAGGTATATTATCATTAATAAAATCCTTACATAAATTGATATACGTAACTCACATCATCACTAAATGGCGCAACAATTTTTAGACTTGTGTCCATATTATGACAACGTTCGATCATTTCTCACGAAGCTAACCAGGGGGCACACAAATCAGTCGTAAAAGGAAATATAGCAATTGCAATAACACAAACGCCATCTATCGGCAGTTCCAGACACTATCGATAGCACGTATTAATTTAGGTGACGCCTTAAAAAAAATATCGACTGATAGGTGTGATTGTGTGTTTGCGCTCCACATAGCCGACTAGACTAACAATCGTAGGTCTAATAAGATAATAAATGGTTTTTGAAATGGGTTAGGCCACGCAATAAAATTCGCCCAGTCCATTTAACGGCATAACGTATTGCGAAGCTGTCCAAGGCTCATATATCTTCATTTGTCTCCCGATGTTTGAGACGCGCGAGCCGCCATTTATATCGAGTGTGAGGAAGAGAGAAATAGAGCGCGAGTGGGGTGGGGGAAGAACGTCACTACCCATCACCCGGAAATACATTCTGTCTCTTCTATCATAAGACGCTTGCCTGATATTAACCATTCACCAGCTTATTTCACGCAAACAAAAATACAAAATAAACACATGTCTAATCTTTAATACACGTGTAATGGTGCGTTCCCCGCCTCGTGTGCGTGTCCGCCCCCTTCCTTTCCTCCCCTCCTAAGCCAAAATGGTTTGACCCAGGTGTCGCCCGAGAGGCGACAAGTAGCCACACCTGGAGGTCTCACGAGGAGACACGAGTGACGTCACAGGATGTCTAGAAGTCACTCTCGCTCCACGTCCCGCCTGGGACGTGGACGCCCGTCCGTGCTCGTCTCAAGCACTCAAAAGTAGTTTCTCGGATAAAGTTACTCGCGTTTTTCCGCGCTTAAATCCGGCCGAGTTAGGCCTAGATATGTGTCTCGACAATTTGATGCCGTTCTCGACCGCCAGTTTCTCGGCTCGGATTAGCTGTTTCCAGATCACTGTAGTAAATAGCACTACAGAAGGTTATTGTACCCCTAGTGTTGATATGGCAATACTCGTATATGAGGGGCACAATCCAGTACCACAGGAGCGAATAAACGAAAGCTTGCGCCGGGAGTCGAACCCGGGACCACCCGCTCGGTAGACTGTGACCATATCCACTGAGCCACTGGGGGCCGAGTGGCACGCCCAATGCACGCCCTTAGTAAATTGAAATATATCATTCGGTAATATCGGACTTTCAATAATTCGTTACGCTTGTCAGGCATGCATCAGCTAAGACAAATTACTGGCGCCATACCATCTGTTTCTCGTCTCGCCCTAAAACGATTTCATCAGCGCCAACAATGCCGTGAAGCACTTGTATGCGTGTATTATTCTCTTACAGTGAAATGAGAAAGCACGGCGGACCTCGCAGTGTGCAGCAAAATATGCTTTACGACGACGACGAAGATACATGTGTACATCTGTTCGTACCCACCGAGTGGTGGGCGAAAAATTCGAAATAATTATATCCACGGTTCATGTTATATCTATTATTAATCTTGATCAAGTTACATCTGCCCCAACAGAGCGGTGCGTCCTACCAAATACCACACATACACACACACACACACGAACCCACCAAGGCAAAGAACAACAAAAATATTCAGGACCGTAATTAAAAGCTTCGAGTAGCTACAATGCGCTATCGCGTGGGATTCCAAACCACCCACATAGATGGAAAGTGGGGTCGGGTCGCTCAATAGCATTCGATAGCTCACTCAGCTCGAATAGTATCCAGAATTCTCTGCATTCAGAACTGGTACTGGTACTGGTACTGGTTAGCATACACATCATTTCCGTTTGGACCACGCGAAATAAAATATTGACAGGATTCTTTCCTGGACCGTACTAAATAACTACAGGGTTGCTCATTAAAAAACAGCCCAATACAAATGTCGTTATATTTTCTTTAATATTGAACCGATTCGTTAGATTTTTTTACAAATACAGTACAGTATACAGTTTTTTCGCATTTCCTTGTTTTAAAAAATCAGTCCAGATACTTATTGAACGCCCTTATACATTAGTATGCGGTAAAATGCTTGATCATTGTTAAAAATGGGTTTTCACACATTAGTGTTTTAATTGTTACTAGTTCCTAACACCGAAGCTAATATCACATTTTCGTGATCGAGTGCTCAATTCATTGGATTTATTGCATTAACCTTTTAAGATAAATTGTGTCGCCCAAATATTAATCACAGACATTTAATCTGTGTTTTTTCGTTGCTGTTTCCAGGTCAACCATAATCGTGATGCATTTACAATCTTCAGGATTAAATCCATTCTACCAATAAATCTGTTCGCATATTAAACGTTCGCATGATTCAGATAATATCTGTAAACAATAACAATTATGTAGATATAGCCAAATCCGCATGAACGAAGTATTTATGCGTGCGGCTGTGATTCGGTAAGAATTTCAAAACAGGAGATAATAAAGCAAGGATAAAAATAACACGCAGCGAATCACACAGACGAGAGATTGGAAAAATAACAGCTGCAGGCAGCGTCATTACATTGAGTGCCGAGTCTGAATCGTGCAACCCCTCAGCTTTTACGCGATTGTATGCATTCGCTTAATTAAAAAAAACCTTTAACGTTCTACGAATGTTTGTTTGGACAGCTGTTTCGAAAAATCTCTGTTTTGTTTCAAATGTGCTCTAATGCAGTTATATTTGAGTCTCTTGTTACGCACCATAATTAGCGAATGTCTTAATAAGACGTGGTGAAATCAAAATTCAGTCAGGACAGTTGCCAAAAGTATTGTTTAACGTGAAAATGTAGGCAAATAAGTGGTCTGCGTGATGTAAATGTTCGGTTAAGAAAGGGTATAAAAGAACTAAAAACGTCGTGTCTTCTTGTAAACTTATCTTTCTACTACCTTAATATTTTGTATATGAAATTCGGAAATAAATTATTTCATTTTGTGTAAATGTTCATAAACGTGTAATATATTATTTCGAACATAAACCAATGCAATCAAAAATAAATTTATAGAGTAAATGTTCTAATTTAATAAAAATTAACATAAAAAGGGAAATATTTATAAATTTCAGGTAGAAACTACGAGCGTAGATGTTAACAATATTATGTTTCAATCAGGTTTTTCTCATGTACGGCTCTCATTTATAAAGAGACACATGTTCGATAACCTTTTAGTTGATTTTGTCAATGGATATGGAATGGTGGTAGGTGGCCAAGTTAACTACCCGAATTTGCCCATTAACAGCCTCGCGAAACAAGAGCAATGCAGTGAAGCTATCGGGGGGAGCTTCTAGCACGTTGATAAAATGAATAAAGTTGGTGCGCTAACTTACGTCCTGCTTCTCATTAATAGTAAAGTTTACTATTAAAAGCTATTAATAATTCCCGACATTTTAAAAATTCTCACTTAAATAATAAATTATTATTAATAATTATCATAAAAAATAATCGTGATAGTACAAAAATTAATAATTAATCGAAAAAGCAAAAATGGCATTTCCTAACAATAATGACTTGCTAGATTTTCGATACACGACACAAGAACAGAGCTAGATTCGAAGGATCCATCTTCATACCATGTCGAAACAAGGTAAGATAAAAAAATATATGAAAAAAACATTGAGCAGAGTGCGGATGGAATGCGAGCCAACTGAGAACACAGCCGTTCCAAATGTCGCGTGAGCAGCGCATGAATTTCGCCTCCGACCGCCCACGAAACCAGATAAACTTAAGCTGTTGCTTCATTACAACCTGAGGAATGAATCGAGGCTACAGAAACTCTCTTTGCGTATACCGTAAAAAAAAAGAAAAAAATATCCGCAGCGGATATGATGGTGGCACATTGCCACGTATTTTTTCTCCTTTCGTCCTCCTCACTCCTCTCTTTTTGGCACATACACTGTAGCCTGCCATGACTGCAGCACCGCCAGCGACATCACGCAACATACGACAATATTCGCGTATATCTAGATATACATGTATATGTACAAAAACGACGTATAACTTTCGCCTATGCCATTCCCACAGACCACCCACCATCCACCGGCTCACCACAATACGCTCGCTATAAAACCTGTTGTGTGTGCGTAGTCGACGTCGTTTTTATCCACTGGAGGGTTTTGCTGCGCCTCCCTACCAGAGAGCCACACGTTCATCCTCCGGAGACCTTTGATTGATTAAATCGCAACGCCACGGTTGGCAGTACCAAATCTGATATCTTCTAAAAGCACACAATGTTTCGTAATGCTAAGTTTAAGAGTACAGCTAACAGTCTAATAGACTACAAAATTTAAGAGCACAGCTAATAGACTAACAGGCAATTAGCTACATGTATTTGATAACCTCGAACAGGAAGAACTATCTTTTTGGCAAGAAGGAAGTTTTTTATCAGGGGGAAACTCAGGCAAATACAATCACTACCAAGGAGATTCTTTAATTTTTCTAGTATAGCACGTCTACAGAGGTATCCAGTACCGATGAGAATAAATTATACTAGTATGATTAAGTAGGCTTTTGAGATATTTAGTGGATATAAATTTCAGAAGAGTATGGAGAAATCATTATTCTTGATAACTAGAAAATACTATCTACATACTTTAAAAAAAAATATTAGTTATTGTATGACCAATCAAGACTATAGAAAAATTGCGAGGATGCAGTAGATCAAACATAAATTCTCCAAATACATGTTCGCTGGGTTTCTTACTTGTGAGTCGAAGCTAATACGACTGTTTAGGGTTTGGATTCAGGTCTCAGTGGCATGCGCATTGGAGACACTCACATAATATAGCCGAGGAGAATGTTTTCCTGTGTTTTTACTAAGCGGCTGCACAGCATAAACATTGCAGACACACACACACACAGCATAAAATCAATATTCAAAGCGGAGTTCGGCGTTTACTGGTGTGCTAGTTCACCGCGCAAGGATGGCACTTTTGAAGGAGTATGAAGAGAAGGCTAACATTAACAACGCACGCTCTTGCCATCCGCGATTCAACTCTAAAGCAACACGTGAGGTTATAATCAGTTTTTCATTCGCCGACTGCGCCCTCTAGTTGCGATTTTCCATAACATACGTTTATAACTAAACCAACTGTTGCGGCACCATTGATTATCTTAAGGTTAAACGGATAAAAATCGGATTATTTTTCATTTGGAATTTATCGATAATTGGAACATATGCCTAACATAAGTTAAATATTATGAATATTTGTAATAGTTTTTTGTTTCATACTGCTAAAATTGCTGTAAGTTTGAAGTTTGTCTGGGCCAACATTTGGCCAACCATTGAATTAAAATATCTTTAAGATAATTTTAAACTCTTGTTTATGTTTATATGTAGGAAGCCCAAGTGATACTGTACTTACTGTATTTCCTCCATATAAATGTGTGTACATATTCAACATGATTGAATTATGATGTATTGATAACGCACGCACCTAAGCGTCCTTTGAACATTGACAAATACTCAATACGAGTAACAGGCGCTTACGTATTAATGCATTGCAGCAATACGAACGCGGGATTACTTTTTGATTCAATGTTTGTTACTGATCTACATTTGAATTAGAAATAAAACGATCAATAATGAGAACGACAAAGTAAACACACCGATCTAAAGATCATCTGCATTTGTCACTTTGGTATAGCTGGCCACAAATATTCCCGACGTTGCGCTATTTAATTGAAAATATATGAAAATTGATAATTCTATTCAGGATATCTGATAGTCAATATTATTTCTACATATCATGATTCTATTTGTTCAAGTTTGTTACAATCTGAATGAAGAGCTCACAAATATTCGAATTGGACGCTTAATCGGACGCAGAAAAGTTAATATTTCAAAAAGGTGGTTCACTAAAGCGATCAGCATGAATGGAAATAATCGAATTTAAATCTTGTTCCTTAGGAACAGCAGTCCATATTTAAATGGCGTAGCTGAATTAGGCTTAAGATAGTAAGGTTGTCATTTTATGTTGCGCCCAATTCATCCAATTACCAGTTAACAAGCCTCAACTTTGGCATTTGGAAATCAGGACAGAATTTGAATAAATACACGTCACGTGATATCCAAACGTACAAAGACTAGATACCTAAAATTTGCGAACATTCTTAATTAGAATCGTTAATAAAATCCATCAAAACTGTATCGGTTAGGCTGTGGTCCTGCGAGGATAAGCAATTTCATTTCATACCTTGTTGAAGCTAGAGGAAGCGGCCACGTAAAATATAAGCGAGGAATAAATTCAAATGCACTTTAAACCTTCGGTCGACGAAGACAGGACCAAATAAAACAAAACCTGGAGACAGGACAGAGAATGAGTATTTATGCAATATAAATACTGCATATGCAAGCATTTGCCAGCATTGGGCGATACAAAAAACCCCAGTGTTGGTTCAGCCATTCCACAGTCGATATATAGCCGCAGCCACTAACAAAAGCCCGGAATAGACATGAAAGTGCAAACGACAGTAAATCAATTCCTAAAGATACATGTATGCGGGCATAGACTGAACCGATGAATGAAACAGCAAGAGTCAAATGGAAAATACTAGAGAAGACTGGATCAAAGAAAGAAAAGCGCACGAACCACATTTGACTTTCAAAAATGTAAAATATTCAGTATTAATCAAGAAACTAATCTACGAAGTGCCTGCCAACATCTGTTTTTAGACAGCTTGCACACGAATCTTTGGCTATGCGCATAGGAATAAAAATATAGTAAATTTATCAGAATCGAATTTAGGCCACAAATATCAAAAGGATACATCACTTGTATAATTCAAATGCAAAGCGAAGACAGACTGCGAAAATTTGGTTCATTGATAAAACGTTTCAATGATAAAACAACTTACGCCACGGCCCGACAAAATCAATGTTGAAACAGTTTATGAGCGTTTATATACAGTGTACAGTATGACAGTAAATTGTGCTAATTTACAATGCAGTAATTTATTATTATTTTGTTATTCCTGATCACTGTGATACAATTTTAACAGTTGATTTTGTTTTCACTAAAATAACAAATAACTAAATTATTGTATCATAACCCATTCGGAATTACAACTGAGTGTGGTTCCCCGGTTCCTGAGTTCAATTCCCAGAGATAGTCTCTTGCCGGGATAAAATGGCCCTAATACCTTAAAAAAATCAATTAATATAATTTAAAATTAAAACACAGTCAAAATACAGTTTAACCATGCGTTTCCACACGCGTATAACTTAATTACGCTGTATATTATCGCCGTACACTTGATTTCGAAGATTGACTCAAATATAATTTTCAAAAGATAAATTTGTTAGATCAAATCGACGAAAAAATACAAGTGCGTCTAACAAGGATGAACCAACACAGCGGATGATTTGCTCATAACCAACAGTTACCAACAGATAAACAGTACGTCAGTTCGCCAAGATATGGTTCTGACAGATCCGTGCCAACCGCTAAAAACTGCCTACCGACATGACAAGATGTCGGTAGGATATACAAAAGCTCACAATTTGTGCTTCGGCGTTCAACCCTGCTCTTAAAATCCCTCCCCCTCCCATGTACACACTGAAATACTTTGAGATATATACTAGCAGTACACCCATACACCGTACAGTACATGTCTTACATAGTGTCGTAGTTCTGGCATGTTTGATTTAGCGGGAGGGGAGGGGGGAGGGAGGACTCGCGCGCAAGCAATTTTTCTTCTGACAGTCGGCGAGTTTACTTAGCCGGTGGCTGCTGCCATTCATTGTGCCGGATTGCTATTCCGGCATTCAATTCGCGCCGGCCTACCCGCGACACAGCTGTTGCATGCAACTGGGAGGATTACAATAATCCTATTTCTGAAATCTTGACAATGTCGTGTATGTACATGCGGAGGGAGACGTGGGCGGTTGAGAGAATTGTGCATAGCTTATAACCTCCTGACAACCCTCGCACACTTATTGCTAGTTCAAATCTTATGATTTTCGAGTCAATGCAATCATGGAATCGCTATGAAATTATTTGTAAAATAATAGTAGATCAAATAGAAAGTTTAGAGGCAGGCAAAAGTAGTTTCGCGAAATCTCTTCCGCAGCCCTAATTCAATTTTTATCCAACAGATGGCGCATAAATCTAAATTCACTGTGAATTGTGACAGCAATTTTGAGCGATTCGCGCACCTCACCTGACATGATTAAGCTAGGATATTCCAAAATTCTTCCAAAACTTGACAAGCAGTCAACATTTTCAAAGAAAGAGAGGATTTATGCTCTATTGCAAACAGACAAGAGATACGATTTGCTTATTATGTTCTTAAAGACGCCGGTCCAACGATTGAACTAGTGGGCCCCATGTGGCCAAAAGATGGCTTTATATCATTTAATTTTGATTGGTTCAGGTAAGAATTCGCAAAACATTGCTGAGAAAATCCCAAATTATTAAATTGAATGTGCCTCCTTATAGGTATCCTATAAATATAGAATAATATCCTATAGAAGAATCACCGCCTCCATATAGGTCATCAATGCTTCTATTGAAAAGAAATGACAAGGCATAATATCACCTAATAAATATAACGAAGAACGACGACTGAGCTGGCGAGACTCCACAAATCTGCATAAAGCAGTAGGAACAGAACAGACCCTTGCAAACTATAGAAATGTGTCGTTCTGAGACGACACGACCGTTACAATGTTGAATCAATTGCAATCCAACATGATGAGACACGTGACCACGAGTTCTTATTCAGTAATCCTAATATTCTCCTATAGGTGGCGCCGAGTCTAGAATGTCCTGTGCAGGACAGGTGGTAGGGCGGTTGGTTGCACTATACAAGTTTACGGTTTCACGCAACTGTTGCAGTGGCGCTGCTGCGAGAGAGCCGCAATGCTTGACGACAGAAAGACCGTGACAGGTGGCACATACGCAAACGCTGTAAGCGAGTAAACTTGTCCAAATATCGGATACACCGGCACGTCAACATCAGCTCTGCGATGAGCAACGAAATTAGGTCGCATATGTGGTTACAGGCCTGTGGCGGATGGTGAGGAGCAAGCCCACACTATATTCAGTTCGTTTTAGATTTTTTTTTTGTATAATTAAAATAAATACGGCAGAGCGGGGAAATTTTGAAATCATCCTACGCAGTTATATTTTCAGGTAACAGACAGGAAGAAACTAATCGCAAAAATCCGTATTTTCCAAAAATGGATTACCCTAACAAAACATAAAAAAATCATCACGAAGCAAGAAATTAATCGTTAAAAAAACAACTATCGCTAAACAAATTAAATCTAGTGTATTATGTATTTTTTTCTGGGTGAATAATGAGGATATGATGCAGATAAGCTTGTACCAGCTGTCAGTAAATATTAAAGTACGTTAAACAAGGAACTTAATTAACAAACGGCTGGTTCAAACACAAAACGTAATGCATTCAGTAATACACGTAAAAAATGTCTGCACTTTACCGTCACAAATGCAATGATTTTACACCAGACGTGATTCGTTCGTACTTACCTATAAATAAAATAGAAAAAACAAACAAATTAGTAATTGAAACAATTTAAAAAATACTTTAAAAACATAATGCAGATTGAATGACACAAAATCATGTTAAAATATTTTACAATTTTACGCTGTAAGTGTACAAAATCACTCAATGTTTTAATGATCCACAAAATGAGAATCAAAAGTAACGTATGATAGCGCAGCGCAGTTGAAGGCCAAATTAATAGCAAAAATACAGGTACATTATATTTGCACGTGTACACCTGTAATTCACATGCACGTTAGGTGCGCATGCACACATTGCATGACGTTTACAAATCACAATACACACTCTATAGAATTCTAAATTGGTTAAAGTACCTTGTTTAAGGTACATAAATTGTTAATTAAGGTACACTGATTAAGGTATATTGTTTCCGGCTGTACACAAACCTACCATCAGCTTCACAACATGCTGCAGAAAATATTAGAAAATGCCAAGACCAAATGACGATTTAAATTTCCAAGGCATCTGAATCCAATAAATGACCATTCCACCACTTCAAACTCCTAAACATTTAACAATTTTTTTTGACGAAGTACCCTACTATGACGAAATGGGTTGGCCTGTCATAAACATGCTTCGATTTGTAATTACAAAATAATAATAAAAGTTAACGAATTTTACAAATTTTGAGATTTCAAATTCTGAAAAGAAAAAAAACGGACAACCAAGGTTCATGCCAAGTTAAATAAAAGGGTCGTAAGAAATAAATGGTTGTAAAAAAGTCAACCGATGCTGAACACTTTACGAGGGTCACCTACAAAAACAACCGTCTCAAAAAAGCGCCTTTTGGAACGGAAAACGTTGCAATGGAAACATAAAATTTTCAGAGCGGAAAATAGCGAAGCATTTTTCTGCTGTGTTATCACGCGCTCAACTCGATTTCTTCGTTTACAGGTGCGGATATATTTGGTTTCGGTCTTATTGAACACAGACACACAGCTTTCGAGAATAACAGTTACAAGAAGCAAGCCTAACGCTCCTGAATCTGCCACAGTTCAATTCTCGAGTTACGAATATAGGTGAAGAATACGTGTGTGCACGTGAAGGAAAGGAATATAGGCTTACGTGGGGTAGGCGGCATCAATTATTCAGGCCTCTACGAGATTGCCGTCTGAACAACAATTGCCGGGGCGACCGTGGCACGTGCAAAGGAACACACACGCACACAGAGGCAGAGCCGTAGAGAATCGCGAAGATGTGATTCGGCTAATCTAAACAGTAAATTTCGGAAAGTACAATTACGGTTTAAGTTAATTCAGCACTGCAAAATTAATAGTCCACTCGATGCGCGCATTCTAAACGAAAAACCTTTGTTTATAAAACAATTAGCGGCCATGGATTGCGCCGTAAAAGGCCTAGATAGCGCACGAAAATGAGGCGCAAATAGGTTGCAACGAATTAGGCAAATTGAAGGGAGGGAGGGGGTGGAGAAAGAGCGAGAGAATAGACAAAAAAAACTGCGCTTCTTCAAAAGAAAAACTCGGCTAAGCTGGTTCTCTAAATTTTAATCAAACTTACGCTCAATTTGGACTAACTTTGTGAGTTAGTTTTCGAAAAGCGCATCATCAGTCAGGCTCGTCTACCCAATTGACCTACGCAATATTTGTTCGATATTAAAGCAATGTCATTGTAGAACATACATCCCACAATGAACGAGAGAAAGTTTTCATCGAAGTTTAAAAATGAAAGTTGTAAAACGAAAGTTAAATTTCTCGTTTTACGCGTATTTCGCTGAACCGTGATTTTGTCACAGCAAAAATGTCTGCAAAAATGTTACTCAATGTGAGATGATACAAAAGCTATCTTCAGAGTATAGGAGACGAATTAAATTAAATTATTGTTCCATTAAACGAAAGTGTTAAACATTCTCTAGAATAAGGCTATGATTATGCACTCTAATATTTTAACACCAATAATTATTAGTATTTATAATTAAATCAAATCCACCTTCGCGGGCCTATGGCGGGGTTATGGACCCATGGCTTTTAAAGGTCGGGCATATCATACCACTAACAACCAAACTAAAGTTTTCCGAAATAAAGAACTCATAAACTGAACGGCCACATCCGCATTCTAATTAAATTCACCAGAAAGAAGCCACCCTCCAAAATATGACATATTTGAGACGGCAAGTAGCGCCAGAGGGGTGACATAATAGTTGCAACGACGTAATAATAACAATAATAATATCAAAGTAAAGAACGAACCCCTGATTTCTCCGAACAGTTATGGTTGCCACATTACGCTCACACCGCCATGCAAGGATTAAGTTTTATCTCTGGAGGGCGCCGGTGAATGTCCTATTCTGGACTGTCATAGAACCACCACTATGAGTAATGGCGAGACAGCAAGCCTTGTCCATTCAAAAGTGAACGATCTTTCTGACGGAAGTAGAGAACTGAAGAAAAGCAAAATCATATGGTCATCTCGCCATGCGGCGGTGATAGTGCAGTTTAAAAAAAATTGCTGATCCTTGACCAAAGTATATAAACGACAACAATTGGAGTTGATAAAAAATGTATGCCCCTCTTGTTGCAGTAATACTCGTACAGACATGGAAAATTTAATGTTACTGTACTATGCTGCATATATCTTGATTCTCACGTTACAAAATACTACACAGTGTGATTCCGTTGTCTGGACAACGTCTAATGCCTTCTTTTCAGAACCGAACGGTTTTCGCCTCCTCATGGCTTCATCCCAAGAACCCAGCAACAGAATGGTTACTCAATTCTAATAAATATTTCCGAATTTTGCATGTTTCGGCCGACAGGTGGCGTCAAGCACTATGGCGTGGTAGGCCAATAGCGATCTCGTGCATACGCTTGTGAGGGAAAAGGCCTGACTAGACGACCATCAACCTTACAATGAGGATACGTCACGCTCCGAAACTTCTTATTTGTGCTGCACTCAAAAAACCTTTCACGCTATGACACGTTAGGATTATATACGCAGCACCCGAAGATGAAAGTGGAGAAAAATCAATCGTAAAAACGATAATAGAATTATTTCTCGGTCACCCGCCTTTTATACAGCGTATTCGTTTTTAATTACCATGCATTAAACTTTAATGCAATAAGTAAGGTAAAGTTGTTCTTGTCGAAATCATTAACATTTTATTTCCTAATCAAATATTAATGAACGCTGAATTAATAAACCGCACAGTGCTGAACGCAGTGGTCTTGCTTTATGAGCTTCCATTTTCCCATTAGACCAAAATCGTTATTTCTCTTCATGGCCATAAAGAGGGTATTGACTAGTCAGTGGGTGTGGAGAATATAGTTTCGAAAGCAATTTTGAATGAATATTCACCAAGTATTTTGGAGCACAAACTAAATATTTTTGCCCGTTAACCACAAAAATCGACAAGTAATTTTTGGTGTCGCTGTACTCCGTAACAATATGCATGTAACAATATGCATTATGTAAAATGCTCAATTCAAAAGGTTTTGATGAAATGCTGTAAATAACTTTAAAATAATTTTTGCATTAAACACAGTATAAAAATACTTTTTTATGTTAACTGTTTTTTTAATCACCGTAGCGCCTAGTGCACTACAGGATTACAGCATCTTCGTGTCTCTCTGGAGATATGTGACAGGAAGGGAAGGTGGATGGCAGCTGGAATAGCCAGACTGCAGGATCCACCCCTAAGGTCTGGACTCCCTAATGGAAGATCAGGGGTGACGCAGTACCACAGGCTAACGAATAAACGAAAGCCTGCGCCGGAAATCGAACCCGGGACCGTCGGCCACTTAGGATGTCGCCATACCCACTGAGCCATCGGTACGTACTAAAAGCAAGGTGTACTTTCATAAACAAAAGGAATTTCTAACAAATAATTTTTAAATGTCATTAAGGATTAAAATATGAATTTAAAAATTGACATCTTTAAGTACCGGTATTTTTATCTTTAATTGAATAAAAGCTAACTACACTAGTAAAATAATTTGACTACATAGTTTTTCTATATTTCTTTTGATTTTTTTGCCATGTAGAAAGAATGACTAGAATTTTTAACTGTTTAGTGATGCTCAAGATGGCTGTTCCGTAAAATATTTCAAAAGTTCACCGTAAGTGGCGCCACTGTATCGGTTACGAGAGCGCGCACTACCAAGAGATTCAGTCTAACGTCGGCTGGACGACCGAGCTCCTTATAAAGTATATGTAAGTGTTCTGTCCATACGAATAAATACACATGAGCGGAAAATGAAGCACACAGATAATAGCATTATTGATCTGGCGAAATGGAACGCACATGGGGGGGTGGGAGGGGAAACCGGTCGGCGCGCATTAGCAACAGGCGAAGCGAAAGCGGATGCTGCGGACCAGAGGCAAACTCGAGAATCAATCCATATATACAGAGAAACATAATTCACGGATGAACGATTTGCCGTATTATACCAAATGAGTTTGACTAAAGACGTTGTGGCGGCAAACTGAATCGCGATAATTGTAAAAAAAATAACCATATGCGCGTGCTGAGTTATTAGGAGATCGAGCACTAAAAAAATCACCAATCATATGCGACATTATATCAACAAGATGGAACTTAGATGGAACAACATTAAATCTCAATTTTTCCTTTTAGAAATGTAAATATTTATTAATTGAGAAAAACTGATTAAACGTAAATAAAATCAGAGATTTTGTAAACATTTATGTACAGGTACACTAAAATATGGATCAACTCGTTCGCAATGTATAATGCATTTCAAGTAGCTATTTCAAATAGAATATGCATATCGACCAAATCACAAAATTAAGAATGATATTCATATTTTAATTTCCTGTTTCAATTAATGAATCAGAGGTTGAAAAATATGAATAAAAAGTTAGTAATGATATAACAAGTTTAAATATCTACATAAACGTGCACAATGTGCCTTGATATTTATTTAAGCACGTACAAGCATGCCACGAATCGAAAATGCTGCATAATCCATCTATCTTTATTTTACTTCCCCAACAACCATTTCCTATTTAAATATTTTATCATGAGTCACGATTTAATACAATCGCACTGGCTCAATCACGGATAAAAAACAAATTTACTTTCCACCTGCCTCAAGTAAATTTAGGTTGTGCCAATGATTTGTGAATGCGGCACAAATGTTAATGAAATGCCTTTTTTCTCCAAAAAGTTTAAATCGTGATTAATATTCATTTCGTTGCGCCGCTCAAGGCAAATGAGATTCAGGTAATTCATTTCTAATTAGGTTTTAGGAGACGCTGGGTTCAAAAATACAAAACTAACTTAATGCTGAGACCCACCGAGGATTTTCGCACCAAACCGCAATTACGTTATTTGACCTAATTTTATAGAAAGGCGAAAGGTCAAGTCAAATTATTTTCTTCACGCTTATCGTTGGTTGACTATAACTAGGTGAGGACCAAATATTGAACAAATACTGGTTTCAATGTTGGCCTCAACATTTAAAAAGATTTTTAACCACCAAATATCAAAATTGGATATAATTTACCAACTAAATTAAATTTCTTTCATAATTTTAAATTTTAAATCTGCAATTAAAATTTGATTTAACTGTTAAATTACACTTTTTACACATTGAGGGTGATAGGGTCGTTTCCCCAAGTCATAATAAGAAATTCTATCAAGCTTTTAAGTAATAAACGGGTGATCTTAGGAATATGCGCTCTACGTCGATTCCCCCATGGTGCATGAGCCGACATATGAACTTGTTGCTTTGAAAGTAATTTCTTTGTTTCTCTGCCGGCTCCTTGCATAGAGATAAGTTAATTAAAACGTCCCACAAGCCCCCCCTCCCCATCAGCCCATCTCTTCGCCCACTCTCGCCTATGTATACATGCACGTATATAAATGGAGGGGCACCAACTTCGCATGCAAGCTGGAATCATTAATTCTCGTGACTTGACGAGAATATATTGTTCGAACCGTACTCTCCATTTATCGGAAACCCTCCAACAACGTTCCCGCCAGGGGTCGCCGAAATTGGAACGCGCGGATTCATCCAATAGATTCGTGAATAGCCCCGTTGCGAAGACCTTTATGATCATTTGGAAACAAATGGAGCCAACCCATTCCCCTGTTCGTGACCAAGTAACGCAAAATGCGGTTGGGTGCGATGCTATAATGATAATAATCGTAATACCATTTTTATTTATAATATGATGCCACAAATTTGAGAAGAAAATTAAAAAAAAAAAGAGAAAAAGAAAAAAATTAAGATGCTATGTAACCCGAATGAAAAGTTCAACTGAAAATCCAATAATGGATCACAGTTATCATTATTGAATAATTAATTAAACTTTTTTATTCCTGATCACTGTTGTTAATTTCACTTTAAGAGATTATATGCCCCTCGTATCGCTTTGACAATATGTATATGAGGTGAACAATTTTACAAGTACCTCGAGATCGAATAATTCAGCCAGAGTCCACGCAGGGAATCGAACCAGGGATCTCCCGGCACTGCAGCCAGTTACAATAAAGACTGGGTTAGACTGGTCGTACAAATTATTCCAAAAACGCATGTCGAATATTTTATTGGATAACATGTATAGTGCTAAATTTTATAAATAGCAAAGTCAACTATGGTATTAAGCGCGAATAGCATATGAAATAGATAATCAGATGAGTAATGTCTCAAATATCCGATAACTACATATGCATACAGATTACAGTCCAAGAAAGTAACGCGACAGTCTCCCACACATGGTAGTCCGAACCACCATCGATTCGCTCGAAAAACAAAAGGCCCAGCGTTAATCCACGAAACGATCAAGTAGTCAGTTCTAGGCGAAGCTGACCCGATCCCCGTCCACCGACCAGACCAGAGTAACTAAAAGAGATCAACGTGCATCTGCTCCAGCCGGAACGAGAGTGCTCGAGATTGCAAAACAAACTGATCCACTGGATCTGCCCTGACGAACCAAATCCAACCCTCGGCTCCGTCTTCCCCCCATTCCTAATATAAAAAAGAACCGAAATCAATGACGTCGTCGAAGGTGCGCACAAGTTCGTGCCCCGCCTCCTTCAGCCACCTTTCCACCTCCTTCCAAAAAATCAACAGCACAGTTTAACCTCCCGAGACCACACACGAAAAGCAGAATGACTGACCACTTTTCAGGGATAAACGAAACATGTTTCACGCAAAAAGTAAAAATACTATGACCGCACCGTAAATGGTTTCGAACGAATAGCCATGTTTCGTAAATAAAAATCTGAGATATAAACAGATTATAATTCCGTGTCAAATAATAACTGCTCCATGGAATCGTAAACTTTGTACTACCCTTAAATCCGCGCTTAATACTATGGTAATACGATTCAAGCAATAACACGAAAATTGAAGTAAGTGCGCGAATTTCGAACATGATAATAGTGGCATAAAATCAGAATCATTCATCATCCCGTTAACCATAATTATACTTGGTGTTTTAGCAAGCAATTTAGTAAACAATGAAAGAATAATTAAAAATAAAGAACCTCCAGAAAGACTAAGCAACCAACCTTCAGCAACCTGGAACAACTAGTCCGTCAAACAGTAACGTTATAACCAATAAGCAATGATGTTAACAATTGATTGCACCCCTCTCGTTCATTTTTTAGACATCAGAAGCACATCAATGTAAAATTCAGAATGACACACATCGAATAGACCCAATTGGAGAACACTTGTTCAAGGCGTCACCAGGAGTTGGAAGCCACTTGGCACAAGCACGTATAATAATAACAACAAGCACGTTTCGAACATCTGCTTTTTGTCGAAGCGGATTTGGTAACGTCGTGCCCACATTTTAAACATCAACGTGGTGCCGTGAAGCACATCCCAAAAGATTAAATCCGGCCATTTTAAAGAATCAAACGAAGACATTTAGCTTTTTTTTAATGGGCTTATCTGACTGGTCTCGGGAGGTTACGGATGCGCCGGCACATTTTGCGAGAGGGAGAGGGCGTTCTCGGTGGCCCAAAAAAGCGATCCAGGAACGCAATTACAGAGTAGCACCACCACCACCACCACCACCACCACCCTCGCCGCTGCGTGATCGCTCCGGCGGAGCCTGCCCGCGCGCACATGTACTCCCGGCGCAAAGCGAAATGATCCATTAAATTACTAAACGCCACTAATCCATCTTCCGTTCGCAGAAATAATAAATCATTTAACCGTATACAGCTTCGTCGCGCCACGCTCGCATCGATACAGGAAGAAAAACGAAGGCAAACAAACACTCTACAAAAAAAAATATAATTCGTATGCTTTATTCTCCTAAGACCAAGACACACACCCCCACCATCCTTTGTGCTAGTGTTCACTAACAATGAAGAGGGCCTGATAAACGCTAGAGAAAATGCCGGCGCGTTGCAATAGTTCTAAAACTTGAATGGTGACCTGTTCGCCAGGTGCACTAGTATGGTACGTATTTCACTTCGCATTGAAAAGCTACTCTTAGCCAGAAACCAACATGTTCAGAAATGCCGAAGTAGAAAGGACATTGAAAACATAAGTCGTCGCCTTACAGACAACGTTTGATCATTCTAGGGTAAACAGAATCAACTAAAAGTAATGTTGTAAACTGACAATTGCGCGTTCTCTGCTTAAATTTTCAATTTTCTGGCGTCTGACCGGTAAATTGTTCAAACAGAACGTAATTGTTCGTAATAGAAAGGATTGAAAACAATTAAAAATAATCGATAAAGAAACAAAATAAGAACTGATGCCTCGATCTGACATCCTTCGAATTACAATTAATTAACTTGCCAAAATTACCTAGTAACGTAACCGTAACCTTTAGATTCACTGTAACGGGCAAGGGTAGGGTAGGGTACACCCCCAAACTTCCGTACAGGAAGTCCGGTGGGAGTTAAGCCACCCCAAGCCTCTGCCAGCTATAGGGGTCATCAGCTATAGGGGTCAAGAGTACCGTCACAGTTCCCTACAAGGTTTTACATCCAACTCCAAAGTTAGTACGAATTTCTCCCGAAAAATTCCGGACGTCTAGATCGGAAATTTAACCCGCGATTACGGGCATATATGACAATACCCGGCACCGATTCATACATATGGCATGGCGGGTCTTAGGAAGATAAAGTGGCTAACGCAGCAGCGTGAAGAGAAAACAAAGCGTTCAGGTACAGCCGACGACTGAGCAGTAAGTAGCTGGCCATTGATGATGGCACACGAGTTGGGGGAATGTGGGACGGGATTTGGAAATCGAGAGAATCGAAAATAAAACAAACACCATAGCAAACGGGGTATGCTGGCGCGTTCTCCAAGGTATAAAATATATATAAAGCAAAGCGCGCGTGCGAATGGAGGGAGCATCAGTGAAAACAACGGCGTGCGTTTTAGACAATGATTTATGGTTTCGTTTGTTGTCTTGTTGTGCGGTGGTGGTGATCGAGAATCAAAGTGTATCAGTGGTGGGAAGTTAAAAATTTGAACTTTAGATTTCGAGAGTACATAGACGGAACACCGTGTGCTCGGTATGCAACTTGCAACCCGCTGCAGTGCGACGATCCCGGGTTCGATTCCCGGCGTGGGCCTTTATTTATTCGATCCCGTGGTACATTTAAACACCATAGCAACATCCTGAGTACATAATCTCTTAAGGTGATATTCACAACAGTTTTTGGCAAAAATAAAAAACCTACCGTACTGTTCTCCATTTTTGGCTAGCCACCTAGTCTCATTGTTCGGAACATGTGTGGATTTGGTCACATCGCCATACCAATTCCGGATGTTCCGTTACACACGTGAAACAATGTTTCGGAGATAACCCTGATTTGTACACATGGCAGTAATCGGGGCCCAAACTATGTTACACATCGAGGATACCGATGAAAAACATGTATTCGACATCCACTTACTGATAGGAATCCCATGATTCATGATATTTGCAAATGCATTTCAGATTGGTTATTTTTCAATAGTATCTATGTACCCTGGGGCTGATTAATCAAATTTAACATTCGTGGTTCGAAAAAATAGCCAGTGATTCAGGTGCACGATTTATTTTTCATTGCGCGTACGCAGTATATACGCAATTAGAAACACATAACTCGATTACACTATGAATAACAAGCCCAGACATTTACATTTGCCAATTCACTAGGGACCCATTTCATTATGATATGATAATATTCAGTGTAAAGCTGCATATGTAGTCAGTACTGTATGTATATATAAATTTGCCAATACATTTATTCAAATAAAAATAAATTCGTGCTGGGCTGCTTGCATACGAAACAAATTAAAACATTTATTTAATACTTATACATCACCCATGCAATATAATTTTTTTTTTATTAATATTTCAATTTCCTTCTGAAGAAACGTGTATACTCTGCATTAATATTAATGAACCTTTATATTAATTACACACTATTCATGCATACCTTTTACAGATACATTAAAATGACCAAATTTCAAAGAAACTATTTTTTTCCCCCAACATAATTAAACCGCGTTCATAATAATTATTATTAATAATTAATTAAATTTAATTAATTAAACGTTTTATTAATTAAATTTAAAGACATTAAAGAATTAAATTTGAGACAAATGTTTAAGAACTTTAAACAGTAGCTTAAAAAGTATTGCAACCCAACGGCTCCTACTCACATTCTACTATAATGAACTTTAAACAGTAATAGCACATGACTTCGAAATACGTTTAAGAACATATAAATACGGATATTTTTGAATAAATTGCGATTTTGATAACAAAGCTTGATGAATTTTATATTATTTGTAACCTATTAAACTAATTGAAGCGCGCCAGTAATGGTTGTCGTACCATGCACGCACTCGTATTAGTATTCCAAGCATAACGATCGAAATTAGTTTTGTGATTCGCAAGTTAGTTGGCGTACAGTCCCCGCACGGACTGTCCGCGTAGCGCCCACGTCAATGTAAATTTGCAGAGCCATGAATTTGCGATTGCCAGTCGAATGTTCCTTCGAAATATGTAAATACGGGCAAAATGTGGGCAAAATGACTGGCGGCATAATTTCGTATTCTGAACACCCCCCAATTCGCGACGGACGAGAGACAGGTACTGCGCGAACTCTGGAGAAACGTTTGACAACACCGAAAACCTATAAGCATTAGTGTTAACTAATGGTTCTCAAATTAGCATGCATTTTCAACGCGCGCTCACACACAGACAAGCACATACACATGTGTATATCAAGTAACACTCCTGAGCTCAGCATCCTTTCAATCCTAATTGAAGCTTATTTATTCATGATGATGTCACGGGAACAATTATTGAGTATCTTAATATTGAAGAATATGACATTACATACATTTTACAAAAGTTAAGATTTGATTCGATGTTAGTATGGGCCGCAGTTTTAAATTCATGTGGAAAACATTTAGGGTGGGGGTGTGAAGTTTCTTGATCACCTTGCGCTTCTTCCAGCTCTAATTGCCAGGAACATAGTACGCTTCCCCCACCCATTCTTATCCATTCCACTTTAATATTTTTACGCAAAAAAAAAAAGAAAGCGATTTGTAATAGAAAATACATGTAATTGAGTAAAATCCAAAATGATTGCTACGCTCAAAGGGCAATAGGCTATTTCCTTGTATCTTTGGTGTCAACAATGACTCGTCGTATAAATGCGGTGATAACTGCGATGCGGCAGCTCCAGGTTCAATTCCCGGAGCGGGTTCTTTCGTCTATTTTGTCCCAGGGGTGCAGGTAAAAAGGTGCCCTCTCACATACAGTGTATTATAATGTTACCAGTGGTTACCAGAGGAATCTAATGTAGTGATATTTACTTCAGCGATTGTAAATTTAAATAATGAAAATTGGCACCTGGCCTAAGGAGTATATTGCGCACTCCTTCCTTTCTGCTGCAAACTGCAGAACATCGCCAGTCGGGAAGCCCAAACCGACTCTGTCCTGTCAATTACGTCGATGGAAGCCAATTATTACATTTCCCAGTGGCCCTCCCAATGCAGCCTATAGCTCTTTACACGCGCCGATGTCACTGAAGGTCACAGTCGGAGCGCGCAACGAAAATTGAATTGCGCGCGCTTATCAAAATATAGTGACAGTCTTTCATCAGAGGGGGAAAATAGGGAGGGGGGAACGGCCATTTTGGCGCTCATTTTTTTAAGAGGGAAATTTGCATGTCATTAGCAACCGTACGACCAATTCCCGCATATACTGCAGCTCCGAGGTGTTGTCGTCAATAGCATACGGGTGAGAGGGTCGGATGCTAAATTGGACTTCACTGTGCCGTGGACTTGCGTACGTCGGGGAGAGATATTTTGATGAACTGGTAAACATGTCACTGCAGTTCGTCAATGTTAAGAATAGGGGAGAGGAACAGCTTCCTGAAGTTTGAAAATGTAGGGGAAACACAGGAAGATAACAAATATATACATTCATTTATATTCAATGGAAAATCAAATCCACAGTCAGAAACAACAATATTAAAATGCAGGATTCGATCGCACTCACCCAAATTGCCACGGCAGCTCTTCGCTAGAGGCGTCATAGATATTGTCCAATCAGCATGCGAGAAGCTTGAACTTGGAGCCAATCAAGTTTCCCCATCGCGATTGAGCAGCCAGAAATATATAAACGATGCCCAATTTTGAAAATCGATTGATTCGGTCGCACGTGGCGCTAGTGCTTGTATCGTTTGTATGAAAATATAGCTTAAAAATGTTTATTTTTGCCCCCCAAGTCACTGGAAAACAAATATTTACAGTGCTGCTCGCTAGGTGGAGCTCAAGCGAAATCAGTTGGGCACAGTGTTTATGGCAACACACGCATGATCCGACAGTCTCGCTCTTCTTGACTGCGAACGCAAACTAATTTGAATGCTCAGTGACAGCGCGAAAAATTCTATTTTAGTCGAGTGACTCCGAAACGTAACGATGCGCAGCATCCACAGTTTCCGAATCCGATATTCGGCGAATTTTTGAAGTGAACAAAATCTGAGCCGAGAGTTTTCAATCTATAATCCGATGAAACGAAATTCGGTATTCCAAGTAAACATTTGATGATACGCGCTCGTTGTTGCAACGAAGCTCTGAATAATCTAACGAACCGAACTTTTCCAATCCAGCCAGTGTATTATTGCTGTATTGCATATACTAGTATACTTGCGGAATGAGGCAATATTATTCCGTAGACTGGGTACGTGGCGACACCGTCCAACCTATCTTCCGAGAATTTCGTTTTGGTTCGAGGGTGGTTCGTACAGCTACACAAGAGCTTGTCGGTAACACGCTAAACAGTGAAAGCGCCGAGCTAAAACGCTTTGTCCACCACGCTCGAGTTCGAACGAATACACGCAAGGAAGAAAAAAAAATGAGCGAAACAAAATCAAGAAAAGCACTTTTACCGCGGCTTTTTATCTTCAGAGAATAAAAATTCTATTTTGCATCTTTGGGTGCAAAGGTTATTTAGGCATTTGATTATTGCCCATTGTATTTTATTTTTTCTTTATTTAAAGTTAAAGGTGAGACCATGCAAAAAGTGTGATCATAGTTTATTTATTTTTCGATTTTGATCATAGAAACCGCATTGATTGCAGAAATTTTCCAAATTTTCTAAGTATTTTTTTTTGACAGTCCCACCTCTAAAACTTGAAACTTTAAATTAAGAGGGGGGAATAGCAATCGAAAAAAAAAAGTATTATTAGCTACCGTGGTTGTAAGTGAATTCACGCGCATATTACACAGAGACGACAGATTCCATAGTCGTTCACGTGGACGCGGGGTCTAAGGACCATATCACCGTGCTCACAAAGAGGAAAAGCGCACATAACCCATTCAAAATTATTCCAGATAGGTTTTCAGAAGGAATTAACATATATTAACTAGGCGATAAAAACGAAATATCCGGATTAGCAATTCAGGTGTGGGTGTGTATGTACAGTATATTCGTTATGCCCCCCAACGAATGGAACAGCCATCTCGTTCTAAGCCCAACGGCTCACTCTCCTCGTTCAACCTCCCCTCCCTCCATCCTCCACCTGTCGTGATGCGTCCCACCAAAACCACCAATAGCCCTGGAGGCTGAAAGCGCCGAATCATTTTTGCATTTCGACTCGCGGTCCTCTCGCGCTTGCTGTATCCAATTTCGGAATGTTTTTGCTAGGAAATCAACTGCAGCGATCGCAAAAATAGCACCACAACCATCAAAGAGACTCACGGAGCGGCTCTGCTCCAGTATACATGTAAGATGCTAGCGCAATATTAAGTTTGTCGAGCAAGCTTTCGCAATTGGCAAAACGAGTCTCGCTGTATTAAAGCTGGGGAGAAAAATATCATTTCCAGCTTAGCGGGGAAAAAATGTATGTAACGCAATATTTTCTTCAGATATTTATACGCACTTCATATATCTAAGCATCACATATGGCTCAACGGCCGTATATCGCCGGCGGCCACTCTGCAGAATTACCGAGCATTGCAACGAACACAAGTAATCGATAGTAATCGATAGTAACAGTTAATGTAACAACGTGGCCAAACTCCATCTGGCGGAGGGATTTCGCATAACTATAATTATCAGTGTCACTCAAGCAGATTAGTGGTTTCACATAATATTAATGGGCACATGCCAACATCTATACTATAAGACTGAAAATGGTGTCCTTCTGTTTGTGTGAAGCCAGCACGTGACCTAAACTGAATTTATACAAAACA
>JAUJYS010000184.1:0-28374 GCA_033995665.1 Melogona broelemanni | reverse complement strand
GAATAGCCAGGCTGCAGGATCCACCCCTAAGCTCTGGACTCCCTAATGGAAGCTCAGGGGTGACGCCAGTACCCCAGTCTTTATATCTTTGCAGCATTGTTGCCAGTCTTTGGATACCTCTCGTCACAATTCGATTATTGATCCAATTTTAATACTAACTCGCCAAGTAGCAAAGCGGAAAAAAATTGACAGCATTGTCTCAAATAAGAAAAAAAAAACTGTACATATTGGGTAAGCATACAGATCGCACTTTTAATAATCACGCAGCCCGAGGTTAATCCGACACTGCGCGCTCAGACGAACCCAGTGAGCCGATCAAAACAGGCAATAACAGCTGCGCGCTAGGCATTCCCAACTCCCGAGCTTCCAAATGTCACGTGACCTTCTCTCTCCACGGGATTAATTTATTCGATCGCGCACGCGCTACGGCACGAGTCACAGAGGAGGAGAAAAAAATCCGTATTTGTCTCTATCGCCAAGTTATACGGCAATAATCGAATTCTGGGTGGGCGCCCTCTATGCGTTATTTATGTTTCTCGTACACCACCAGCGACGACGAACAGACAGCGACGCGATCTTCGGAACATATTCTCGGTGTCTCTCGCTATAGACGACCGTGAACCGGCGCTATAGTCTCTAACGCGCCCCCGGGCCAAAGTTGTCTACCGCGATCGTGAGACTACCATTTAGTGTTATCTGTCCGCTAGTTTCTAACGACGTCGTTAGGAAACCTTGGCGCCACTATCGTTTTGCCGCCGGAACAGCGATATGAAAAATTGGGGGGTGGAGGGGGGCGGGTGCGTTGATTACGGTTTCATGTTCGAATCTCGAATACAAAGAGATTGACGACAATATCTCGCGACAATTATCGCGGCGACACCATCGTGCAAAACCTTCTTCTCGACTAGCATCGCGCTAGACTACCTCTTCATAGCAGGTATCCCTCTCGCTCACGGTACGTACGTAAAACAGGCAGTTCCAATTTTTTGTTACTCTCAGCGCAACGAAAGTTACACCCGCTAACTAAACCTAACTTACTAAACCTAACCTACTAAACCTAACTTAATCAACCTAATTAATGTATTAAACATTAAACAACATAAACATTATAAATAGTTAAATAACATAATTGAATAACATTAAATAACATGTATTTATTAATTAAATAACATGTTTTAAACAGGAAATAACAAAACGTAAACATTATTTTAATAAATGTAACAAACCACGACTTTACCGAACCTTACATTACTTTTTTATGGAGCTTTTCTTACGAAACGCGCAGAGTAAAAAAACTTAGAACCACCTGTTTTACGTACGTACCGTGAGCGGAAGGGATACCTACTATGAAGAGGTAGTCATGCGCGATGCTAATCTAGAAGAAGGTTTTGCACGATGGTGTCGCCGCGATAACATTGCCGCGAGATATTGTCGTCAATCTTTTTGTATTCGAGATTCGATCGTGATACCGTTGATTACTGACGGAGTGGAGTGTTAGGTGTGACCAAAGACATTAGAAAAGCGTAGAGTGACAAGAGTCTAGTAGCATCCCTTAGTTCTTAATTACGAGTGTACTTTCTCTACTATCCAGTATCCAGTGCCACTGTTTCGAATAAACAAGAACCATCACCGGGAATTGAGCCTTGGACTTTTAATCGGTCTTCGAACTGACTATTGATTACGATGATGAGCGATCAGTCACAAACCCGGTTCAATCGACTAAACGTTCAGATAACGCCAAATTGATCAGAATTACGACTTAAGATTTTATCCAACTGGTTCGATAGACGAGATGATGGGGGGCGATTGTGCCCACAATTCCCGTGGCCTGGATTGGGTCAGAGTGGAATCCAATACAACGCCCTTTGATAAACTCTCCCGAGTGGAACATTGATCTGCGGCTATGAGAGCTCCAGATGTATCGATCTAGGGCGGGCTCGCCACACGATATTGCCCCCACCAACGCCTATAATTATGATGACCGTGTACTTTGCGCGTCGACCAATGACGTGTATAGACTGCTCCAAAACTGAGTCAAGTGATTGCTAAATCACTTGGCCGGCTTGCGAAATAGCAACAACTCGTAGTCGCGTCTAGTCCACTTCACCCTTCAATCGCTATCGATCAACTATTACTGCGACGGAGCAATCATTTCGATGGAATGCCACCGAAAGGCCTTTATTTTCATTATATTCAATACTTGCCCGTAGCTGTACATTTTTTTAAAGATCAATGACTTCAATAGATTGATTGTCTCGACTTCAAAAACGAGACACGGGATGTTGGCCCTCAGTGGGTATGGTCACTTTCTACTGAGCGGGTGGTCCCGGGTTCGATTCCCGGCGCAGGCTTTCGGGTACTGGCGTTACCCCTGATCTTCCATTAGGGAGTCTAGAGCTTAGGGGTGGTGGATCCTGCAGCCTGGTCATTTCAGCTGCCAATCCCCTTCCCTGCCCCTCACATATCTCCATAGAGACATGAGGGTGCAGTAATCCTGTAGTGCTCTAGGCACTACGGTGATTTAAAAAAAAAATGGGTTTTGGTATCTGGAAAGTTACCGTTACTCGCCTGTTGATCTCTTGTCATGGTAAAATAGAAGTTGTACAATTATCTACCACGCATGAATAGGGTTGGGCGAGAAAGCGTTGCTTATAGTCATGCGTGGTAGATAATTATATAACTTCTATAAACACAATGCTTTGTCTTATTCGCGCATAATGCGATTCCCAGTTTATTTATTATTGTTACCTCGTAAATCGGTTGATCCGCCAATCCATTCAAAAACACGAGGTTTTCCCAAATATTCACCAGTCTCGAGGAAGCCATCTTTTCTGACTTGCATTAGTCGGCTTGGAGGCTGAAACAAAACAGCGATATTACGCACACTTCCCTTTTGCGTGTGAGACGGAAGGGAGATGGCGCTGCGTTCGCTCCGTGCCTAGCACTCTGCGGCAGACAGTAGTTCCGTCATAAGTTCTGCGTCACTTCAGTCGAATCAAGTTTTGTGGTTTGCCTTCAAAACAATCAATTTTATAAACGTATCCACATCAACAGAGAGTTTGTATCTTCGTTAAGCATAGTTTCGTTAGTTATCTGTAGTGGTCTATGTTCTTGGGTTCTCCTAAGACATGTTTGGTGCGCGCGACACCAGTAAAAGTCAGCCACGGTAATTGGTTAATGGTTGTCCCGTCCGTGAACGCCTTTCTCTCTTTCATTCTCAATATACTGTATATAAGGTGTAATTCCACGCGCGCGTGGTGATGTCAGGCTTCTATCTAGTGAGGAATGCAACTCCTCTAGCCAGTAGCTAATGTGCTATATCCGTTTGCGAAACGGTCTACGGATCTTGCCGGTCCGATATGGGCGAGTTCAGTGATGTCAGACTGCAGCTCGCGCGATTAATGTAAATACATGATCTTTGTTGTAATACTTTGTCGATTAGTTTTTGTATTTACATATTTGGATAAATACATGTACATTATAATAGAAGTATTAAATACATTTATCATATTATAATATCAGACAGACTAGCAAAGATAGCTGTTGCAGCAGTTCTGTTGGCAGTGAAGAATAAAACTACACGTGTATTGTTCGAAATTGTCACCCTTTTAAGAAGAACGACGGTATTGCCATCTTCTGATATGTTAGCATAATATTTTTTGATATATTATTGATCTCGGGCGTGGATAAGATAGGGCGAATTTTGAGTTTAAACGAATGTTGAACATAGTTCGGTACAACTCCGAAAATAAAATACTTAGAGTCGGTCGAAGAAAATGAATAATATGGGATTTAAAACCTAAAAGATTTAGCTAACCATGCTAGTTTAGAGGCAGCTTTATTTTTCAATTTGAAATTTTTTAATTTGAAATTTAATTTGAAAGAAAAGACAGGGCCCCTTGGAGTTAGTTTATTCACGGTCCGCCCCTGGTGACGCTTCTGGAATGCTCCAGAGATTCTTTTGTGTCGAATTTATAAACCAAAGAGATGAGCGTCTAACCTTGCATCTCTATTTACGCACTTTTCACGTGCACTTTTATTCCATGGGTGCCTATTTTAGACTTTTAGGATTGATAATGCCGGCTGTATTTATGAACTATTCACGTGCACTCTCATATCATGGACTTTTAGGATTGATAACGCCAGCTCATTTGCCGTAATAGCTAGCGTTTTGGCTTTACAAAGTAGTGATCTCGAGTTCAAATCCCGGTAATCCCTATATATTTTTTTGCTTGTCTGTCAATGTCAGCATCTTCAAAATGAAAGTTTTTTCCGCAAAACGAAGTTTAATTATATATAGATGGCAATACAAATTTGATATAATTACTACTGTGCGTAAAAACACTGGTTACAAAAAGATGCTCAAAGTCTTGCGGCTGAAAGAAGAGCTTGCGAAATTGCACGTACAGCCGATAAAGTTTGGTGGCTGCCGGACTATCTTGATTCCAGATCGTTCCAAGTATATAGGATGGCGGTGCACAAAAAATGCTGTCATGACAACGCCACCCATTAATCATAACCAATCTACAATTCCTCATTAGCGCGTGTATGTGTGCACGTGTGTGAGATTTCTTGGGCTTTTCGCTTTTCGAATAACAATCATAATGGTGGCGGCCTGTTTGTTCGATTTTTGTCGGCAGGTGGGTCGGGAATCAGACGATTGTCGGAAACAGGGAATTTGCGAAAAGGGGGGGGGGGAGTAGGGGGATGATTTAGTGTTTCTCTGAGGACGGACAAAGAGGTAGAATTGCTAGAGTACAGAACGTTCGTTCACATTGTGAACTATCGGTTCAACATGCGATTTCACGTCGTTGTGATCTGTGTTTATTTTGTATTTAGTTGATTTGCTTTTCTTTTTTTTCTCCACGAGGCTTATAAATTTCTTCTATAAATTAAATTTCCTTCTTCGAAATTTTCTTTCTGAGAGCCTGAAATAACAATTGATGATACGTTGATGAAATTTACCCCTGATTACCCCTAATAGTTGGCAATCACATAGATCAAAACAATGCAGGAAAACCAATTGACGCTGCTGCCCACTGGCCACTGATACTATATCGCCTTAGCTTATCGTAAGATTGCGGAGAAAATCGCTTATTTTTATTCTAGCAAGGCTATAGCTATTGAGGTTCTGACGAGGCAGACATGGCACAGCAACGAACAGTATTCGTCCGAACATAAATAAATATAAAAAGACATATAACGATTGCAGGCATGTCACTCAACAATCGAGAAATATCAACATACATTTGTCCAATTAAATAAAGACACAACCGACCACAAGCATGGGGCTTAGCATCGATTGTTTCAAAATATAATTGTTAAATTCATCGATGCTCGTAGCATTGAGAAATTTTATAGACACAAACTGACCACAAGCACAGGCCTTAACATCGATTGTGCCAGCTCGGGGCGCACAAAGGATAAAACGACGATGGGTGACTAGTCTCCACAAATAACGTAAAATTGACGTATAGTTAAATAGTAAGATAACTGGTGACGTACCTTGTGACCAGATTGATAAACTAACCTTTTCACCAACAATGACTGGAATCAGCCATATTTGTTTCCAGATGCTCATCTTATTGGTCGTTGACTCTAGGCCTTTAAGCTCTTTGAGTGTTGATATGTGGGGTTGGGTGGATGGAAGGTACGAAAGAAGAGGGGGATAAAGGGTGGGGGGAGCAAGATTTAAATCGTATTGGGGGGAAAGGAGAGAGGAAAGAGATAATGGCGCTGGGCGATGTACGATCGTGATTTGCCCGGCGCTAATAAGATGCCATTTACCATTGTGTTTAGTTAGAAAGCGCTATCTAGAACAAATTGCATGGGTGCATATTCTATACCTAAGCTGGAAATGACGTCACAAGGAGAAGAGACAAAGGAATATAAATCCGTATGGAAAAGGCTATGAAATTGATGCTGATAGTTCGAAAGATTTGGTGGTGACGTGCGGCGAAGATCGAGTGTTCGATTCCCGGCCGAGGTCAGCGGATTTTTTTCGGGAGAGATAAATTCGTCCACGCGCCTTTCTTAGGAATAGAAATGATGCCAAGGGACCTGTACCTGTACGATGCCGGGTAGATGTTGAAGATCCATACCTTGGTATGAAGCCTTGCTTAAAAGTTGTTATCCCCCACTTCTTTGGAATTTTTGAGGCGGGAACGCTTAGCAAATTCCAAACAGTTCTACATGTACGTGTATACAAGAAATTTCTGTTGAAATTTCTATACAGTTCTATGTGAGAAATTTTTATTAAAATTTCTATACAGTTTTTAATACAAGATATTTTTGTTGAAATTTCTATGCAATTCCATAGGTGTTGTTTGCCATTTAAGCATTTTATTTTTTGTTTCGTGTGTCATATCGTCATTGATTGACCAGTGGGTGCGACTATGGTGTTTTATAACTCAAATATACCGTGTGGGAATCGTCGAGATTTTCTTTTTTATTTAGCACATGGATTGTTTAGCACATGAATTGTACTATAATACTTGTATTTCTGTCGTTATGCGCTAACATAAATTGCTATAAATCTCATAAGTACCAGTAGTTCAGTGCCAATGAGGGGGGAGGACAACTTATGAAAGCAAAGTGCTCTTTTCATCTATTTTCTACTCTTTATTCTCATTGACAATTTCGTTTGGACCTGCGCGATGCGATGGTAGTGGGGCGACACTCCGTTATCGTATTCCATTACGCGGGAATTGCTTGGGTGCAGATATACAGGGGTTGGACAAAATAATGGAAACAGGTCTGTTTGAGCACCTTATATAGCTGTTTCCACTATTTTGTTCAACCTTTGTCTAATGATGGTGGGAGGGATGTTATGAATGAGCAAGCGTCGGGTTGTTTTGGATAGGTGGGTGGGTAGGGTGGGCAGAAGTCATATATCTTTTTTATGTTATTTTTGTTGGCGGTGTCGACGCACCGGTTGTTCCTGGTGTCGAATTCATAATGTCAAAAAAAAATATTGTGCGGGTTCCCGCCCAGCATTGTTGGGTGTCAATTTGTCACGCGCCATTTTTCATTCCCTACTTAGTGTTTCTGTCATTCCCCGTATTATTATTTTTTTCTTTCTGGTGCTCACTTTCTCGTGCTCTCATTTCGTCTTTGTGGCCACGCTTTCAAGCAAGATTCGTGCAGAATAACAAAATAACAAAACAATATTCTTATAAATATTCGGTTGCTTTCGGTTATATTCAAATAAATTTGGTTTCTTTATTTTATGCTATTTTATTTATTAAATGTTGTAATATTTTTAATTTTAATATTGTTGATTTGGTTTTATTTTCTATTTGCACTTGGTTTGTTAATTTCTTTTCGAATTTTCATTTCCCGGTTCGAGATTTTCTCTCGATTGGCAATTGGTCACGCGTTGATCAAATTCCACCCCCCCCCTCCTGATAGTTGGCAATCACACAGAGCACAGGAGCATGCGAGAAAGCTCATTGACGCTGCCGCACACTTGACTAGCACATTGAGGCTGATAACTCTTACTCTAACGGAAAAGCCAAGTAGGTTACTTCCTTTATTGATAAGTTTATAAAACTTCAATTGATAGAATGGCATCAATTTGTGAATCGATTTTAAATATAAAAAAATAACATAATTTTTTCCACCTATTCCGCGTATATTTTTAATATATATTTAATTTCAGCTCCGTGGAATTAACCCAATAATCGCGATATTTTTATTTTGTCATATCCATTTCTACAACATCAAAAGAAGGTAATTATTCTGTTTTTGAAGATATCGGTTCCACGCAAAAAATGTTAACTCATGATCTGCTTCCTAACGGTATAAAAATGAAATAGAAACCATGTTTCTTTTTTTTGTCTTAAAAATTGGTTATCAGCGACAGACATCTATTAACGTCCCATCATCGGCGTTTTGACACAATCATGTTTAAAAAAATACAGCAAAGTATTCAACATTCGCAAATTTTCCACCCGACAAAAAAAAAATTCCAACCTTAAATGATTTATACCGTTATTACAAGTGAAGCTCTTTAGCTAATGCTCGGGCCGAAACAACGACGTGGTAATTTATTTAGACACTTTGACAAGAGAATACCATTAATAGTGAATGTCGTACTCTGTATTCGGGCATCGAAAAATTGATCGACGAAGGCTAAAATGTATTACTCCAAAATCGTCTATCAATGGCATTATACACGTGGCGGTTCTTAAACTATGTGTGACACTCTGGTATCAAAATATGGTCCATACCATTGTGATTCTCAAACTATTGAACTGAATGTGACTATCGGAGATTTACAAACATTTTGTTTCCTTTATCCAGACACGTGATTCAGTGTCAAGCCGGGATTTTTAAACTGCTAAGTTCACAGTTTGTTCTTTGCTGAACCGAATGAGAAAAATAGCCTATGGAAAGCGAATATTACCATACGCTTTGGAGATAACGTCAATTAAAATTTTAAATTGTTAAAGAAAGTATCAAAAGTAGTAGAAGAATGAGTGGTGCTGCTTCGGCGATTTCTTTGATAAAACGCCGATACAATATTCGAGGTTTATGTCACTCACCTCTTTGAGTAAATGTAAACCTATGTCCTCCGTATTTTGAAGTCTAATTTTGGTTAATTTAGTTATTGTAGCTTGGCTGCAGGATCCACCCCTAAGCCCTGGACTCCCTAATGGAACCTCAGGGGTGACACCAGTACCGCGGCTCGTCGAATAAACGAGAGCTTTTGCCGGAAATCGAACCCGGGACCGTACGAAGCGCAGTCGGAAGCATTACCGACTGGACTAAGCGGCCGTATTTATAAATACAATATGTACACTGTGTACAATAAAAAGGGAAATAAGAAAATTTAAAAATATAAATTGAATAACATTTATCAAATGGAATGAAATTCAATCAACATACCCAAATTTGAAATGAAATTTGATCAACATACCCAAATTTAAATTAATCAATTTGAATTAATTATTTTTTATGGCGCATACCATACATACTGTAAATTCAATATCATCATAATGTGCCGCCCTGAGACAGCTACACCAATATTTTAGAAAATATGTGGACAAATAAATAACAAATATGGAACGCCTCATAAATGGCTTGCAGCATTTCTTTTATAAATAACTCTATTTTTTAAATATCCCTAAAACATTTTATGCACTTGGAATAACTGTGTCCTTCGATGCATGCACACAGCGGAGGTTTGGAAAGTTTTCAAAGATTAAGCGTGGAAGGGACAACAAGTAGCACAGGTCAAACTGTTTTCATAAAATAACAGAAAACGGACGCAATTAAAAATAAAGTTGATAACAACATTTGTGTGAAATTTCAATAATTTTGGTAAACGTTTTTTACCTTTTATTGTGAATTTTGAATTTTTAAGCTGTCTCAAGGCTACTTACTGCTGTATTATTTATTGGCTGTATAAACTGAAGCGAAGAAAGTGAAAAAAACCTTACAATTTTTCAGTCCAGGAAATAAAAAAGTAGTGATATTCCATGTAGACATATCAATTCCTGTGCAACAACAACTATGGCATCTGTGATTGTATAAAGAAGCTTACTTGTAAATGATGCGTTGGAACAAATGGAAATTGCTGCAGCAACAATAGCGCGTTTATTATTTCTCCACTGCACAGATTGACCATATTCAGTATGCCTAGCAGCAACCTTATAAAATAATAGATCCACATTGTCACCATGCTACACTCGTTTGTTGATCGAATGAAATGAGTTAGGCTTCAGTGGAAGCAAAAGTAAAAAGCTATGGAAGCAACGAGGTATACTGCAGAGAATAGTGTGTAGGCCGTTATGCGTGTAGAGAAATATTCAATAGAGAAATATAACACCTGTCAGTAAGTAGGCCAAAAAAAATCATACGGTAGCAAATGAGCATTTCAATTCGTTAGAATGCAAGAATATATGCTTAAACTTGGGCTTGTAAAATGTCAAAAGGCATTTGCTACGAAAATCCTACAGAAATACAAATGGGGAACATGTACGCAATCGTTGCCTAAAATGAATGACTGGTATTTGCTATTATTTTTGGGATGCTTAGAGTATAGCAGGTGATATTTTCGTCGTAGCCCTGGTGTTGTGTAGTGATTCCAGGTTCGATTCGCGGCTCGGGCTGCCGTTGCCATTTCAGAGTCCTGATGGAAATGCATGGTAACTCCTCCAAATAATTATTAAGCATTCGGTGGGACATAGAATCTCTAGCAGTGTTATTCACACAAAAAAATTGTCGAATTAGTCCAAAATGTTGGACAGTAAACAGACTGATGTGATATTGCTGATGTACTTGCGCTTAATTAAGCAATAAAATGTTTGCTCTGGCAATTATCCTAGAAAGTATTCTTTATTCGGGTTGGTATTGTCACTGAAATGACCAATGTGCGAAAAATTTCCGTTCACAATGGAGCAGGTAAATTAAGTATTGATCACACAAATGGCGCTGAATACTAAGGCCATTAAGCTCATTTAAAATACGCTCGTATAAGAATGATAGTTCTTTTTTTGTATGTGTCTGTGTGTCAGTGTCTCTGTGTGTCAGTGTCTCTGTGTCAGTGTGTCTGTGTCAGTGTATCTGTGACTCTGTGATGAGAATGGCACTTGGCTCTCAAGCAATGGTAGTGGTTAGTACACGACTTGGACAAAATAATGGAACAGCTCTATGAGGAGCTCAAACAGATATGTTTCCATTATTTCATCAAACTCCTGTAGTACCCCGCCTTCGAATCATTGTGTAAACAAAACGTCGGCATGAACGCGCACCACAGCATTCCAATAGACAAATGACTCAGGTTTCACTCCGAGGGGGGGGGGGCTGACTGGCGTCTAATAACTGAACGCGGTATTGCCAGTCTTGGCGGTAAGAAGTACTTGTATGTAAGAAGTCTGCATGCAATCGCCGCAAATAGACGCAGAAGTCGCTCAGCAAAGATTCCAAGGTATCCTAATCTTTTTATAAAAAAAATTTGGACACTTTGAAAAAAACTTTAATTATTAATTTGTTTGTAATTAGTTTAGGAATATTTTCACAAAATTTCAAAGCGTACTGTAAACAGTGTGTGTATTGTGCTCAATTTGTAGCCAAAAAAAATGGGGGTAACCTTTTTTTGTGCTCATACTGTATATGTCAGTACGCATTGGAATACAGCTAAATTTTCAATTTGTGAGGATGTCTGAATGATAAGGCTAAAATTGGAGCTCTTTATCCATGTCAAAGCATGTACACCGTCTGCCGTAAACATGATTACATACGTTTTATTTAAAAGTCATAAAGGAATTACAAAAAGTGAAGGGGACATATTTACGACTTTTTTATTTTAAATCACCGTAGTGCCTAGTGCACTACAGGATTACTGCACCCTCGTTCCTCTATGGAGATATGAGGGAACATTCATTGAAATTTATATTTTTGACGGAAACATATATTTCCGACAAAAATGCATTTCGCTTACCAGCAACTTTTCATATTAAAATTTATTTCCGTCAAGAATGTCTATGACGATTTTTTTTGGCTGTCCTGTATATATACAGAACCGACTAAAATAGTCGAGATATCTAAATATATATTTAAGCTCCTAGGACATCGACGGAATATATGACGTCTTTAAGTTTTAAACGAATGGGTGGAACATGTTCCATTACATTGCATTGCCACTATTTTTTTTTTTGTCAAAAAAAATAATTTGGCCACTCGCGATTCAAGGTCCGATTTATTAAATAAGGCAGCATTAAGTAACGCACCATTGCTTTAAGAAGTCATTTTTGAGAAGGGCGCAGAGCCCTAAAAAGTATTAAAAATTAAAAAATAGTCAAATAAAAATGCTAATTACAAGAGTATATTAAAATCTTGAAAGCCTATTAAAGTCTAAAAGGCAAATCAAAATCCAATTGATCAATTAAAATCCAAAGTGCCCCGTTACAGCAGTAAAATGTAAAAATTCAATCAAAACATTAAAAAAGGTGCCTTTCAGTGGCAATGATGTATTTATTATTTTATGTTTAATTAATGTTATGTTATTACTTCAGGGAATTTACATCTGAATTACATTCTGTAAAGGAAAATGTAATCTTTGAATACGAGCTGTGGGAGCCATATTGAGAAAATAAAGTTATTAATTTTGCAATTTGCTTGGTAATTCTTATTCAATTTTTGAATGTATATCACGATACGCTTGATAGAAAAATACAATTATTAATGTTTTTAATAAAAACTTTAAGCACAAAATATATATAATTAGATATGGTAAGCACACATTTACTTAGACGCTTGGCACACATTGCTTGATTGAACTTTGCCTCTTCCATCAATCAATGGAACTTATTCGTTAATCAACATAATTTAATATTTTACCTGTGCTTACAATGCCCGAATTTCACTAGGAGACCAAAGGATCTAACTTGACATTATATTTTTCTGTCTTAAATAGAGTTATCATTAAAATTTCATTATAATCAATCTATTTGGCTCTTCTACTGTTTCAAACATTGAGGCCCTGTGGTGAACGTAAACCAGTTAAAAAATCCATTATGTAACCGCCGTATGTATGATTCGGTGGCTTGTAGTTAGGATTAAACACGCCCCCTTCGGGGACCACTTGCAACGAATTTATGATGGTGATTTCGGTGGCAGCCATATTTGGTGTTAAAAACCTTTCCATGGAAACGTTGATGGGAATCCATCTATCGAATGGATATCCGAGGTTCCGTTTATCAGGATATTTTTGGTCGAAGATTCCGCAGTAGCAGCTGGCATCCTCGAACTCCTGTTCCGGAATTGTATCTATCTAAAAAAAATATTGAAAAAATTATATAAAGGAAAAAAAAATTAGTATCACGGTGTCATATATATACAAACATTGTCGCATAATCCAATAATCCAATTTGAGTTTGTGTTTAAATTTTATTAATCGTTATATTTGATTACTGTTTATTTGTTAATTTATTTATTTACTGACAAAAAACATAAATTAATAAAGTGGTAAATAAAACAAATTTTTACTACCAAATACGTTGCTGTTTCCCATCTTCCCTGGTCGGAGATACCATCATTATCAATTGTTAAAATACAACAGCTCCTATCACCTTCTCAATATAAGAAAAATATATTTACTTTTGAGCATTTACCAATTACCAATTTTTACTTAATTACCAATTTTTACTACCAAAGACGTTGCTGTTTCCCATCTTCCCTGGTCGGAGATACCATCATTATATTTTTCTTCATGAGAAATAAAAAAAAGTTCAATATTTCGATATTTTCCAAATGGATGCACAGACATTTTTTCGTCGTTTGAATGACTGGCTCTATTTACGGAAGAGCCACACTGAGAACCAAATAAGAAATTTTATTTGCCTTTGTAGTCGGATCAATAAAAATAGCCACATTAGATCAATAAACAAGGCACACGGTACGTTTTTTGGTATTTTCAATAACGTGACTGGCAGGTTTTTTTCTGTTAGATCTGGCGATTTTGTGAAATGAACTATTTGAGCGAATTCCCTATCCAGCCAAAATTCTATTTCGGAGACATGCATTGGCACTTATTCGACCATCATTTTTTAATAAATTGTATGAAGCGCGCTTTTGAAGCCGATGAGGAACCACTATCGTGAAATCTTCAAGAGTTGTCAGTTGTTGAAAGAGGGTGCATTGAGGGGAAGTAAACAGGGGGAGCTTTTGAGTCTGGAGGGACGAATGGCGAGGTGTAATGCGGGACAGCACCGTGAGGAGCTTTTCTCGTTCGCTTTTGATAAGAAATCCAGATTGGGTTGAAGTACCGTTGCCCAAGTTCTACCAGCCCCTAGTATTTAAAAAAAAAATTGCATAGAGCGGAATACTGGTACTTTTTTCGGCCACGTATACCGTAACAGGCCAGTCATTCAACTTACTCAGCCTGTAGCTAAAGGAGAATTAATGTATAATGTATGACGCAAGCTAGAATAACGGTTAACGGACTGGTTGTTATTTTCTAAGAGAAGTAAGAATAAGTAGAGTTAAGCATGAATAACGACTAATCGTTTGTTCTTTTCTATAAGATGTTTTTTCAATTAAATTTTTAGTAAAATCCAAAAACCAAAATTTTTTAAGATCCGAGTAACTGAAATTGAAACGACATTGAAAATATATTAATCATCACTCTAAAAACAAAACAACAACAAAAAAATACTTAAACGACTGCATGAACGTCCCTTAACAATCAAAAGTATAAAAATCATCGCCTAAGTGAAGAGACAACTGACTACAAGAAAGAACCTAAACAGTAGATTGAATACCAAAGCATAACATAGACAATTAAAAGTCGTAATCGACTCAGTGCGCCACGAGCCGCCATAATCAATGTTAAGGCTTGTGCGGATTTTCACAACCCTGTAAGCATTTGAAGAGCGTTGAAAATACAGGACAGATGTTTAGCAATATTAAGCTTACAGCCATGCTTAAACGTCCCTCAAACTATGCAGGTCTGACTTCCTTAAATTTATCAGGGAATGGCTTTGCCGGAGTATACCAAATATAATGCCAGATTATGGCCATATACACTGTGTAGTTTTTTTCTTCATATGCAGCTTAGGGTTAATTCTGTCTTGACTTTTGCGCGAAAACAGGTGCAAATGAACGTCTGTTTCGACAACCTGGAAACGACGTGCAGGAGATTGGACCTTATTTTTCGACGTGGCAAGTCTTTGCTCATGCTGGATCCCCGTCTCCTGCTATCTCCTAACGGAAGCGGTGATACGGCTCCTCGCTCCGCACAAATTAGCGTGGGGGAAAATGGTTTCTTTGTAGGGTTCCGTGTACGTATCTACGTCTGCGGTTTGTTGGCTTCAGGAATTCCGAGAACGCGAAAAAGACCGCAGAGGGTATATGAGAGTGTGGGAGGAAGGACGGGAGAGACAATACACATCGTAACGTGGATAAGCGCGACCTCGGGAGGCTCTATGACGCTGCCGTAATTTATATTGCCTCCTAAAAACTCCCAGGTAGGGTGCTATAATAGGTGCGGATGCGGGTATTCTCTGTCATCGGGACTGCGGGTGGCCGCCTCTTCCACCATCAAGTACCCGCGTTACGATCGTATCCATGACCCTGCCAAACTCACGTATTCGGAACCGAAGAACAAACACATTACGTCTTGGTTGCGATGGTAAGACGCTAGTGACAGCTGCGTAATGCAAATAGTCACCTGGTACAAGCATTAGGGAATACAATTGAGGAGCTTATAGCGGTACCTCGCACGCAATGTTAGCGATGCTTAGTTTATGCTTAGAACGTCAGTAACGTCTCCTTATAACTGACAACTTGGATCTTGCACGAATGTACGAGAATCCCATCTCTGTTTTTCTGAATTTTTTATAAAATTCGCGATGTGCGAGCAATTAAAATGTTTCTTTCCTGACCTGGTAACAACAAAAGTTCAAAGTTGCTAGAGTTGCTGCCCCAATAATAATTTTTAGTTTTTTTGGGGAGAAGGCGTGTATCAATTTAAAATAATTATTTAGTCAAAAGCGCGAATTTTTAATTTTATTTGTGTACAAGACAAACCTTTTATGGCTTCAGTACATTTTATTCCATTATATGATTCGACCATTCACGACGAATCTTTCCAGTGTGACCAGAGATTTTTTAAAAATATAAATTGCTTTTGCCGTAGTTTCATGGTGGTTATGTATTGTTGAAAATCTTGATTGCAAAACAGGCATCAGCAACAGATTGTTATACCTGTAAATTAGTAACCAAAACTAAATAGGAAAGATGAGATTAAAGATTAAATGAAACTCTAACGTGTAAAAACATAAGGGATCACGGCAAAAAAATAAAAAGTGCTGCCACACACCGGATCTTCACCACAAACACCGTTCGGCATTTTTCGCTTCTCGGCTCGGTGCTCTGCTTTAATTCAACGGTGAAAGAAAACATGGGCTTCAAGGATGGGACGGCCAAAAAAGGAGAGAGAATTGTGTGGGACGATATGAGCTTACGGCGCAAACTGAGATGACAAAAACCAATGAGATAGCGAATGCGTGTGCTTTTTTTTTCTTTCAAAGAGACATTGTTATGGTTTTTCACTCGCTGAAAACTAGCTCATATTGCCCACCTCGTAAACACCTCGCACACAAAATGAGACAAAATTCATACTTTATGACGTGTTGTCTCGTTTTGGAATCGATGAAATTTCTGAGAAATAAAAATAGGGATTAATTAGAAAAATTTCGCCATGAGTCAAAATTTTATATAAATTATTTACTTAATACTTATACTGTACAGAGCTCAGTGCTATAGTTTTATGTGCTCAAGGCAAAATAGGACATACAAATTATTTCTCGTTTCGAAACCATTATCAAAATTAAAAATGTAGTCCTTAACCAAGGAGTGGTTAGTGGACGAAACCATTATCAAATCATTGAATAACGCAGGTCCAACATTGTATAAGAATAGCATATAAACATTGTCATTGTTAAAAAATACATAAAAAAAAAACATTCCATTCGAACAATTGAATTTATTACATCGTATTAAATACCGGTAATTATTATTTTCCAATCTTTCAAAAACCAGCTAGAACATTGGTTACCAATATGCATTACAAAAATTGTTTGTACCCCTTGTTGTACCGCAATCGGTATAAACACTGGATTGCCTGCATTCGAAAATCAGGGGACAGCAATGGAAGCGATGGAAAAAGTGTTTTCCACGACTGCTTTTCAGTTGACAGAATATCTTGCATTTTATCTGCTGGAAATGAAAACAAACTTGGTCGGACACTGAGGCCTCTCTTCCATTCGCCATCTTCTTAAATGCATTCTGAAAACACTTTTAAATGTACTGGTCGATGTGAAACCAAATACTGTGTTCTTTCCGAAATAATTCACTCACACGAATTTAGTGTGCGCGATCACGTCACTGCCGGTAGGCCTACGTAAAATTGTTTCTAAATTTATGTCGAAAATTCAGATATAATTAGATTTACAGCGCTAGTGATGTCATTATACTATCGTGTGAATAATTTAAAGTTGCTCGCGAGACAACAGCGAGGAATAACTGTCACGTACAACGCATGACCGTTAGAACGTCGTGAAAGTAGGGGTGGGGTCGTAATGGGATGGAATAATGAGCGAGCGTATGCATACACGTATATTCGGGGCTAATTCGAGAAGCGAGCGCACAAAGATTTAGCGGAGAGAGTGTGTGCGACGCCAGCGTATTGCACAGACCTCGTATACTTTTATTGCGGCAGAAACAAATGCGATGTGACGTTGTTTAGTAAGCCTATCATCCGAATTTCAGTGCTTGTAATGTGGGATTACAGGGTTACTTATTTTAGCTGATGTGTGCCCGTCCTTACGAAAAATTTGACTCGCGATTTGTTTCGCGAATGAGACGGTGTGAAAATTAATGAAATTATATCGTTAGCCTGCGATTTGGCACTGCCAATTAATAATGCTAAATTTCGTTAGCCTGCATGCGACTTGTCTTGGAAACCGTTTATCGGATAAACATGTTTTTGTCGGATAATTCTACGAGTAGTCCATGGTGGATTTCGCTGACGAGTTAATGGAATAAATTGGTTTATAAAAACATAATGTCATTATGTAGCAAAGCATATTAAGAAAAATGTTCGTGCACTATGCACAGACTGTGTTATTATTCCTTTACACGTCTTTATCAACGTTAATTTTATGCCATCCTTTTTTCATACAACCAACACAAAGACATGCCTTTGTTTATCTGACTATTTCATACAGAATATGAATTCTAGTATAATGCTAGTGTTGTTGAACAGCTAGTTTCGAATAGTTAAGTCTCTATTAAATTAACCAAGGTATCTTCCAGTCTGGCTGGCATATCTGTCTCCATACCTGTTCCTAAGGTAATTAACCATGATATCTTTCAGTCTGACTGGTTAGGTAGATTGGCTTACTGTATCTTAAGTCGATTTAACCGTGTTCAAACGAATTATAAAGTAAAATATGCTCCATCATTCAATTGCGGTTAAGAAAAGACACACATTTCTCGTACATGTGTGCTACAGGTATTGTGTTGCTATGTATTTTTAAAAACTTTATATTAAGATGACTTGAGCGTTGTTAGTCTGTTTGTCTGTTTGGACATCATTGCGGCCTTTTTAAACCAACTTGCACACGTCCTAGAGACTTGAAATTTTGGAATCTAGTAGATCTCGCGGAACATTTGAATCTTTCAAAATTTCATGGCGTTCTTCGAATCCTGGAAAAGTTATTAATTATGATAGTTGAAAGCGATTGGCCAAGGATATGCTCAAACGTCCATCACCAATGGCCACAAGAATGTAGTTTTAAAGCTTCTATGAAAAGTTTAGTTCAAAGGTTAGGTTGTCATATTTTCATGAGCATTTGGCATTCATTAGTGCTTCGTTATTGTTTCGATGGTCTATGAGCATGATAGGTTATTGTATGGCATTCTGGAGAGTCAGTTGTTGGTTTGCTTGTCTGTTGGTCAGCTGCGCTATCGACTGTTCTCTCTTTTTTTTTTTGGACCCATGAGGTTTTCTTATTTCATATTTTCATAGAGACGAATTGAGAAATTAGCAAACTAAGCACCTCAAGCGGCAATAATTGTAACTTGCTGTAAATAATTGATAAACCGCAGTACCTTAAGCAGAAAACAAATCATTTTTAGATTTTTAAACCAAATTCGTGTTTTCTTTAAAAATCGAATAATATCTCGTTTTGTGACGATAGCCATAAAATTTGACTACGCGACAAAATTTGTCCAAAAAAAAAACACAATATCAATCTTGTATTGTAGTTCTTAAAGGATGGAGTCTCAAATGTCGTGTAATATCCATTGGGCTTGTCTGTGCTTAGTGAAGAAATCAAGGCGAAACGATAAGAGATCTCGGTTCTCTTCTCTGACGCGAACCTGTCGCCCGATACAACTCATTAGTTGGCTCAAACTTAATTCGTTTAGTTTTCCTCATTAGCAGTTATCTACACTCGCGGGTGGTCGGATTAGGGCCCAGACAGCCGGCTAATCCGGCCATGTGCCAATGATATATGGAGAGGTGGTCTTATAGTTGCACCATACACGGTAGCGGTGTTTCATTTGTTCATGTACATCGGAGGGAAAGTACGATAAGGAAAACTAAATCGTTATTGCATTTAATTATTCGTTTTAACTATTGATTTCTACAAGCTAGTGTGATGAAGATAACAGGTTGGTGAACTCTGGCTACTCTCGCCTTAACGAAAGCGAAAAAACCGGCTTGAATGCAGGGAAGGAAATTAATGATTGCCATAAACGCTAATAAACACAGAACAAATTGTTCATGGGAATCCAACACAGGGTTACGCACGGGGTGAAAGTTCATTGTTCATGGGAATCCAACACAGGGCTACGCATGATTGACATGGCCATTACTCTAGCCAAGAAAACTATCCTAAAAACATATAAATCTTGGTTGCAATATCTAATTAAACAAGCTCAATCGTGAATATAAAATATTAAAAATTTTCAGAAACATTTATTTATTATGTTAAGTTACAAGTACATTTCAAGAAGCACAGTAATGACTTTTTTATCTTGCACGTTTTCTATATCCATTCTCTCTCATGTAACTTCTGCTCTTTGTCATGCATCCAAACCGTTGGTATAAAATTGCTGAAATGTCAACAAAAGAGCTCAAATGCGAGTGTTTCTAATGGGATAAAATTACATGTCATTCTGCAAATTAAACAACCATTTTGGTTTTTATAAAGACACCGTTAGGATAAAGTCGTTGGCTACCTTTATCTACTGTATTTCTGACAATACTCCGAGAGAGAGCGTCGCGGAACAACAGAAAAACGCCCGAACTTTGCTCTTGTTAAGGAACCAACAACTCGATGTTTACAACAGGAAAAAAAAAAGTAGCACAGGGAGAGTAGCGGAAATGATTCGCCCCGCGTATGCACCCCACCAACACAGAAAAAGAAACTTTATGTTAGAAACTCTCCCGTAGTTCACCCACGTATAATAAAAGGGTTAATTTAGGAGAGGCTCAAAGTTGAAGACGGTCTTGTGTCGGTCGTGCCCGGATGCAAAACGGTGTCAACAGGAACAACACCTCTTGATTAGTGTGAGGTCAGGGCGCCATTCACGAACAAGTGGTATCCATCACCAGGACCCACGGCGCGCGCCCCTTCCCCCCGTCGGTCCAACGCAGATGTCTCTACGCGACCCGCCCGTCATTGAGCCATCATTCCTTGCATATGTAATCGCCGAATCGATTCGCTCGCATCGATCGAGCGGCACATACACACTCGATCCTCTCCGGAGGCCTATGTGTGGGTGGGGCTCTTTCTCTCTCTCAATCACGGACAGCTCTTCTTTATCAGGGTGGGTGGTGTGGGTGGTGGGTGGAGAGGTGGGGGCGCAGGCTGATGGGGTGGCGGCGTTCATTGAGAAAGTGGCTGTGCTCGGCGGACTCACGGAGCAGTCCATGTGAAGGAATGCTGGTATTTGGTTGCTCGGCGCCGCGCGACCGAGTAACGATGTCTGCCGCTAGGGATTTTACACGCCTCACTCGAGAGGAAAATGTGTTCGAATTATTTGACTTAGTTGCCACATTGTGAAATGAGAATAAATAATTCATTATCGTATATTTTTTTTCAAATGTTCAACAAATAACGCCAATAATAAATATAAACATTTATTTCTAATTTTTTTGTCAGAATAACAAATCGCCGCTAAAAATCAATAGAAATCTGAAAGCTGCAGCAAATTCAATTTTCATGTAACAAGCATTACGCTCATTTAATGACGGACGTAGCAAACAAAAAACGCTTCAGGCGAATGCAAAATATGAATTTCAACTAACCAGAACAATGAACCTTGAGGTCAAAACAAAAAGTAAAGGTTAAAAGAAAAAAGAAGAAGTTAACTGTGCTAAAAATAATTCGTAATAGGGGGGTAAATTGAATATGCAATTTACACACTTTTGCTCAATTTTGAATACCTAAAATGACAGATTAATTATTAAAATAATTAATATATTTTTTCAGAAATTGCAGGTTGCGCTGTGAGAAAGAAAATAGATTTACAATCGAGTAGAAAAAAATCTGGTTAGCATTTATTAAAAATCGCCGCAGGTGTATACCGCAATTATCCTTCAACTTCCGTATAAATACCGTTTTCCCGATCAAATTTATCATAATGGAAACCATTAAGCCCGGCCGATTAATCGATCTATACATTCTCTTACCCCTGACCACGACTGTACAAAAAACAGCACAATTCCCCTTCCCAATCACTTACTGTTTTGCCCATACGAAAATAATTAAAGCTAAGCGAGTGCCACTCACGCCACCCTACACGCGCACTAGGCACTTCGCGGACGCGTTAAGCGACAGCCCTGCCGCCGCCACCGCCGCCACCATCGCCCGCGCCATCGATCGGCCGAGAGCGGCGAACAGTTTCCCCGCCCGCTCAATCGAGGAGTTTTTCCGCTCTCTCTTCTATCTTTCGTCCCGCCAGCCCAACGAGAGATAGATATTCCGGGCGGCCCCCGTCTCCATGGCAGCGCCGCCGCGCACAGCCTCTCGCTCCGCACACCACTCGCCGTCGCCATCTGCCCAACTACCGACGGCCGACGCGTGACGCGACGACCAAAAACCGGGGGCTCTCCCGATCTCTGTCCTCGCCGGGTTCACCACGACGGTTCGCCCCGCATGAGCACGGTCGCCCTTCCTCTCTCTCTCTCCGCGCACCACACTCCGGATTACGATTGCGTCTCGGTGGGAAAACTTACATCACGCCAAACCTCCCCAACAATTTTTTAAAACATTTTATTTTCTACGTTCGTTCGTTAAAAAACCCAGACTTTGTCCCACCACGCGTGACTACATTTTTTTGTGAATGGTCACCATGAGTTCCGGTCATTACCCGGTCGCCATACTGTGCCCCGTGACCCTCTACTAGGGGAACCCGGGTTCAGCCGAGGTCCGAACCGACCTCGAGTGAAACGCGACAGTTTTTGACCACCAACACCACCACCCAGACTGAACCGGATGGACGACACCAGAAACTCGCCACTGCCACCATCATCAACAACATGTTACTAAGGTAGGTGTCACGGTGGTCAAAAACACTATTTCTCAATTACTTCAGTGTGTCGGTTCGAGTTTAACGTTGTTGACCAATGTGGTGGAAGGGGTGGGGGAGTGACAAATATTTTCTAGACAAAGCCGGGCTTTGCCCGTACGGCTTTCAGCTTAGATTTGTTTTCGTGTTTGAATTCGCCTTTAGCACCGGCGCTTTTCGGCGCGTCTCTTCCGCGTCATCGATTTTCTTTCGCCGCCTCTTTTCCCCCGCCGCCATCTTGGATTTTTGTTTTCTCGGGTCCGGTACCGGCATCGTGACTCAACCACCCTCCTTTTCACCCCACACCCAGCAAAAAAAGTGAAACGATTCAGCGGTAATCCGACAATATATGCCCGGTCGCCTCCCCGCCAATTTCCACTGCCCAATTCCCGCCAGCAATTTTTCACCGCCATGTTTGTCGAGTATTTTTCCGGCGGCGACGTCGGCCATAACAAATTTAAGGGTGAACCACCCCGATATTCAACCTCCATGCCGAGTATGACCGCCACTAATTCACCTAGCTCGGTACATAGGTTAATCGTTAAGAAACCACAAAAAGTCGTTGGTCGGAATCAGGCCCGATGGAAACGGCGAGAGAAGAGGGACGCGTCCGATCCGCTAACGACTGTACAACACGTGACCGGCACGTGCTTAGGTTTTCCCCTAAAGGGAGTTAACGCCCCCTTGGGTGGAGGGGATGTCGGAAATTTCGCGATTCTCGTTTTTTGGGTTGGGTTGTGTCTGGCTGTGTGCCCCCAGCAACAGCGACATCCCCCATAATTTTTAGACGCGACTTTTTCTGAGTAGGTGTAAGTTGAAGAAAAGTGTGTTTATCACAATATTGTAATCGGAATCCAATTCAATTTTAAGATACCCCCTCCTGAGACTACGCGTTTATTTCGGTGTGCTTGAAAATGCAGTTAAGGGAATTAGTTGTATCGGTTCTAGAATTTTAAAACTTTATTGAACAGCGGAATATTGAACTGCAGAGAATTAGAAAACTTGTCTTTGATGTAGACGAGATAGGTCGTCTTATCCCCCAACGAGTGGAGAAACGAATTCGGTACGGCGCCGAAAATTTTACTAATTAAAATTTTATTATAAATTATTATATTTATTTTTCGGCGCTGTACCGAATCCGTTTCTCCACTTATCGGACATCCATGTCCTGATGGACGATGATACATAGATTTTTTGGCGTTTATTGTTGACCCAAAAGAAGCATCTTTTAAGGAAACTCTAGTTTTCTTACCATTTATTTCGAATTATCAATTGGCGGGGAAACAAAGGGAGTTGAAAATGTGGAGTGCGTGAGTCCGAGATGATCTCGGTAAAAAAAATGGCGTGGCATCGTTTCTTGACTCGTTACACCGTTGTGTCCTGAGGCGTTTGGCGAAAACATAGCGTCCTTCGTTTTTGGCGAGCGCTTCGGGACACAACAGTTACAGAAAACATTTACAAAATATTCTTGACTCTTTACGTCGTTGTGCCCTGAGGCGTTCGACAAAAACATAGCGTTCTACGTTTTTGGCGAGCGCCTCGGGACACAACAGTTCCCGAAAACATTGAACCGGGGCCCACTGGTGATATCTCCCTTGGGCAGTGATTGAACACGGCGTTTAGGACATCGAGAAGATTAGACGTATTTTAGCATAAACGTATGGCGAACATGTTCAGGAACAGCGCCTAAAAGAAGACGAACAGAGTCTGACAATCTCTTGTTCATAAAATAATGCTTCCAATATATTTGGAGCAACTATCATAGCGACAGTGAACATTAAACTGAAGCATTGCTGGTGCAGATATCACGTGGGAAGTCGAAAAAAAAATTCTATACGATAGTTCGCCAGATTCGGGTTGTCTTTCGTTTCGGCCCTGTTTCGGAACATGTTTCGCATCCGTTAATCAGCTACAGTTATCAGGGGGGGGGGGGTCTCGATTAAAACCACCACCAAAAAAAGATGCGTAGCGCCGCCGGACAAAATTTTACAGACACCTATCAGACAGTTAGATATACGTCTAGACCGTGCAATGAGTTGCGAATTTTTTCGGAAACACGGTGAGAAGTGTTCTATTTTGACGCTGGTCTCACGCGATTTGCCAGATGCATTAGGTATATTAGAAATCAGTAGTCTCGAACCTGCAAAGCTAATGATGTCGTTACGTCTGACGGTGGGGAAATTGATATCCGTAAAAGGCGATAGATTGACACCCGCGATCGGAATCGGCTTACTAATAGCAAGTGAGCCACGGGACGATAGGATAACACGGTCACGTCGTACTGATTTTCCGTATTGAATTTGAAGTGCCACTTTGTGCGACGGGTACGGGGGTGGGGGAGGGAGGGAGGGTGGAGAAACTATTGCGAAGCACGCAAAATGTGTCCCTGGCGTTTGCCACCAACATGATCCTTTGAAAAATCAAGTGTGCGTATTTTGCTTCGAAATTTGTGGTTGGACTAGGTCGACGCTTTTGAGTAGTTCAGTTTCCCCCAAGGCTGTCTACCGGGGATAGGTGCGCGCAAATAGCCGCAGAAAAGATGGGCGCCGATTTTTCAGTAGAGTCGTATTACTATGATCGAGCCATGCTATCGCATATGCTACTTTTATTGAGAATTTAACGATGAATGAGTAATAGTATTAAATAATGAGGCAAAATTGTTCGTTTAACGATTTTGTTTAACACCTGCTCGCTCTCTGTCATGAATTAATCATTATTGCATTATGTTTAAATGTTTAAATAAATAAAGCCGATGCTTAGCCACTGAATTTCATCAACAACTTCACACTTGGTACGTGTGCGATTGCTCCATTGACCGCTAGGTGCCGCTGGCGAAATCCGGAAATGTCTACATTGTATTGTTCTGACGCATATTTCACTGAAAAACTTTAGAAAATATGAGGGATTGTGAGGCCCAATTATAACTTCCGCAAATTTATAATTGGGGTGGAGTTGGGGGCAGAACACTCGTAAAATCTTGAGCCGAAGTTTAAATTGAACGTTGACTTTCTATTGAGAGTCAACGTTCAATTTAAACTTGGAATAACACGATCATCTATTTTCTATTAGAGGCTGCGCAATTTTTCATCTTTTGTCAGAGGATTACGAAAAGATGCAATTACCAATTTCCGAGCATTACTTATTGGCGAGAGAGATCATTATTTTGTAGTAGGGGTTATTGAAAGAAAAAAAGATCGATCAGAATGTTTGCTGTGTCCTAGTTGTTTATGTTGTATTTTTGCGTCGTTCCGCGTATAGCAGATGCGTGGGTGGTAAATAAAACGTCGTGAATTTTACGATTGCTTGCGTACGCATCGAGCTTGTGCTCAAAGTCACAACGTTCCTGCATTATTGCCTTATGGATTGGATTCACTATTTTTAATCTCGCGTACGTTGTGGATTGGATTCTTTATTTTTAATGGATTTGGAGTCTCTTCTAAAATTCGATCAAAGTTTCGAGTATTTCAACACTTTGCTTGGTTGCCAAAAGTCATGGCCAACGATCTATATTTTTTTTGTGGAATCTCGATACAGGTCAGAGAATTGAGATACTCCCAACCTTTTTCGCCCCCTCACCACCCAATTACATCAAGAGATATAGCTATTGACCGGAACAACCCCTTGGTATGAGTTGGGGGAGGGGTGAGAAAACATTCCCCGTCCTCCTCCCCCTCAATAATGGACCCCCACTTCTCCTAAAAGCGTCGTATATTATTTATGGATGGGCCCTTAGGGGCAAGCACGAGCACGGCTGGCTCGGTAAAGCTATAAACCAGTTTTTCTATGTGTGCCCATCGCCCCCACACCCTTTCACCAACACCCACCCCTTCCTCATCCCACGCGTCCTCCTGTGGCCACCAACACCCTCGGATTCTCGCGAAATATTTCATCTTCACGTGTCCCTAATAGGATTCTTTCACTTACCAAGCGTGCCGAGCTTGAATGGGGGTGAGCTTGTCATTTGCTTGCTCGTATATGGCAGCCTATAACTTTTCCTCAACACCTGCTTTCTCGAATGACAGTTCGCCCATGGCAAATGTGCTCGAGAATTTCTAGTGCGCGTTTGTCATTCGACCACTCGATCTACATGTGTATATTTCAGGAGAGCCTCCGAAATCTCAAAGGTCTCAAGCACCATTTAAATTTCCCTATTTTTTTTCCAAATTTCTAATTTTCCTATATTCTTAATTTGTAACTTGAATCGACAACCCTATAACATTGAATAGTTAAATGGAAAAATGCCGTTGAGTTTATGAGCAACGACACTAAATAATAGGCAATGTGGGCATGGAATTAAATCGCCGAACTGGAACGATGTAAATGAGCGCGATTGAAAATATTTTCCATTTATTTGTAAAATGACAGCGACACAAAATTGAAGTTCAAAACGTTATACCATAATTTAATTTCTTGGAATCAATTTAGAAGTATTTCCTGGAATGGTTAGTTTATCTACATAGTTCCGGTTCGGCGATTTAATTTTATGTGAGCTTCGTCTTTGATTTTGTGTCTGTACATGTCGACCTCTGCGACTCATAGTAATGCATAATTTTATCGTGAACGCTGATCAAAAGTGAAGGAATCGTCGAAAAATCTGTTTTTCGATGCTGAAAATGCCTTTCATTTTGTGTTTGCATTTTGTGTTCGATTATATCAAAAACGAACAATGGATTACTGATGAGGCTAATATACGGTACGTCTCTGCAACTCATAGTATTGTAAAATTTTATTGTGAACTCTGCTCAAAAGTAAAGAATCATCGAAAAAGCAAGCGATTTTTCTTAACAATGTTTACCCGCATCACGTATCGTATTCACTTATAATATCCAATTAATTGCACGTGGTGGGGCTCAGGAGAAGAACAACCCTCCAGAAAATTATGACGCTCCCACGTTGTTGATGGGGCTGAGGCTGGGAGGGGGTGGAAGGCTTGGCCCATATATCTACAAATATTATTGCTGCCTCTATAAAAATATGAGCTGCAGGCTCTCTGTAGCAACCCCCGTCTTCTGACGAGATTGTGGCGTGTGAGCCGGCTTTCTCCTCCGCACTCCACGCACACATACTGACTGATTAGTACCCCATGACGACCGCGTCGTCTACAGTGCTAGTACGCAGCGACTAGGACTCTATAAAAACGATACGTTGAACGAAATAATAAATGCTTGGTGGTCAGAGGGATGATTCCTAATGGAGTGCTAACTGAAAGTAACAGTTGAGGTTTCTACCCTTGTATCGGGCAACAGCAATAAAAAAATTGTGTCAAATATTCTGCTATGTGGCTAGAAAGAGGAAACTATGGCAGGACATGAAATTTGGAAAGTATACATGGATATCATTTTAAAGAGGAATATAAAACAGCGCTGGCTAAACACTGCATGGAACAAATCCTTATATCTGACACTAATGGAGTAACACTTATTCACAAATGTGGAAATTATGTCGGTAGAATAATAGCTCAGTTATTTTAAATATGAATCCCAGGACACTGAACGAACATACACTGTGTATGTCTAACGTAAGAGCGCTCCCTTACCCTTAACCCCACCCCTACCCGAAATCCTCACTTGCCAGGTAAATTATACGGTATAATTTGATCTCTGATCGCCTTCAATATAACGCGGCATATTAAGATAATGTTTTATGTTGAGAACCATCCAAAACCAATCTCGAAAAGGGCGCCAAATATTGATACACTAGTAAACTAACACGTAATTATGTTGGCTCGAGATTTCTGTCCGCAAGCACCTTTTTTATGTAATTTATGGAACTTGGCACTAACCATAATGGTGGCCCCACCGTCGTCACTGTGGACTAGCTTACGTGCCTAGCTGCAGCGGCGTCTTATATTCCTCGGCACGTTATTGCCTATTTAGATAGCTGACAGCCGACCAATTAATAGAGGTGGTAAAATCCAGGGCGGCCCTGGCTATGAAACGATACGCTGAACATTTCGCCACAGTTGCACTAGGACACGCTAAAAGACACTGATTTACTATATCAGCGTTGACTATTCAGTTGCCGGGAAAAATCGATTATTGTGTGTGCCGATATCGTGGCCATTAACCGATATTTCATTTTAGACGGCAAGCGTTCATACCATCGTTGCGTAACGTTTGAACATGCAAAATAAGGAAAATCTATTTGAATCGACCAGTTAAAGGCGATTCATGGAAAGATAACAGAAGCAACAGATTTAACTGGATCAAAATTAAAATATATAAAAAACATGTGAATGTAAATTAAATGAAGACGCTGGACCAGCGGGATGACGATGAACGAGAT